>JAFLJL010019132.1:0-11062 GCA_018398815.1 Conus ventricosus
GATCGATATTCACAGTGAGTCAAGTCAAACCAAGCTTTCCTGAAAAAGGAAGCGACACAAGTTTGATGAGTTACACAAGCAGAACTTCTTATCATGGACATCTGACTGGCGGTTAAAGGGAATAACGGAACAGAAAGAGTATGCTGCAACGCACACATACAGTCCTTCTCTCTCTCTCTCTCTCTCTCTCTCTCTCTACTCTCTCTCTCTCTCTCTCTCTCTCTCTCTCCTCTACACTCTCTCTCTCTCTCCCCTCTCTCTCTTCTCTCTCTCTGTGTGTGTGTGTGTGTGTGTGTGTGTGTGTGTGTGTTTGTGTGTCTGTGTGTCTGTGTGTGTGTCTGTGTGTCTGTGTTGACCATTTTCTTCGCATGTGGCCAAAAGCTGCTTGTGTTGCTCTGTGTAAACTATCATGTAATTATTATCTGACCGTGGAGGACAAGACATATGATAGAACAGAGCGACACTTACCTGAACAAAAATGACATTGACCTGACGTAGCCAGCAGCAGTACCCGACAGTACCTATCACCAGCAATACCCATGTCCCAGCAGTACCAACAGTACCCATCAATCAGCAATACCCATGTCCCAGCAGTACCCGACAGTACCCACGAACCAGCAGTACCCCAGTACCAATGACCCAGCAGTACCCGACAGTACCCATGACCCAGCAGTACCCGCAGTACCCATCACCATGCGTACCAGCAGTACCTATGACCCAGCGTACCCAGCATACTCATGACCCAGCAGTACCCACGACCCGCAGTACCCAGTAGTACCTATGAACCAGCAGTACCCACGGCCCAGCAGTGCCCATGGCCCAGCAGTGCCTACGAACCAGCAGTATCCGCAGTACCCATGACCCAGCAGTACCCAGCATACTCATGACCCAGCAGTACCCACGACCCAGCATACCCAGTGGTACCTATGAACCAGCAGTACCCACGACCCAGTAGTACCCATTGGTACCTATGAACCAGCAGTAACCCACGACCCAGCAGCACCCAGCAGTACCCACGACCCCGGCAGTTCCTGACCCAGCTGTACTGAGCTGTTGACCCGATACCCTGACCCGCAAACCTGTACCCTCAAACAAAAAGGCAGGGCGGTGAGAAGCAGGAAAAAAGCTGAGCTGTGGACTGCTGAATAATAGCTAATGTAATGGACCCACTTTAAAGTTGCTGCATGGAAATGGAAAATAAACAGCCCTCCTCTCTCTCTCTCTCTCTCTCTCTCTCTCTCTCTCTCTCTCTCTCTCTCTCTCTCTCTCTCTCTCTCTCTCTCTCTCCCCCCCGTCCTATGTGCGAGCTGTGCGAGTCTGGGAGAGTGCTACATACGGTTGTGATTTTGTATGTATCTTTCGGTTATACTCAATTTACGATTATCACAGTTGGTGTGAGCAAGTTTTGTAAATGATCGTGATCATTAGAAATGTTATAGCGTCAGTGTGTGTGATTTCATTTTTGTTTCTTGACCTCATTGCAGATAGGTCGGTGGCCTTTGCAATTAAACTTTTACGAGTTCCGAGTTCCGAGAGTTCCCCGTCATCAGAGATGGCATAGTTGATAGAGGGTAGTATTGAAAAATGGTTGGTGGTCCGCAAAGGGAAGGTGAGGGCGAGGAAGAGAGAGAGAGAGAGAGAGAGAGAGAGAGAGAGAGAGAGAGAGAGAGAGAGAGAGATTGATTGATTGATTGATTGATTGATTGATTGATCTTTAATACCCAAGGATGAAGATTTTAGGCCAAAGCCTAGTCTTACAATCTGTCCTTGTCATGCATACATTATTTCAGCACATATCATTCATACAGACAATTGAACATAGCAACATGATAATCTAATTCTACAATGATAAGCAAACTGCTCATAAAAGCACTAATGAGATGGGGGATGGTAAACAAAAGGAAACTTACAAGCAAACAAAAAAAACAAAAACTACAGAGAGAGAGAGGTCAGAGGAGGGTGGGGAAGAGAGAATGGTCGGTAGGGGAAGGAGAAAAGGGATGGTAGACAGAGTGGAAGTGGGGATGAGCGATTTTACGGAGTAGTTTTTATGTTGAGACGATTTATCCAAAGTATGGTTCACAGAAGACTTGGCGAATGGACGCTAATCATTGTAATCGAATAATTTAACTACTGAGACATAAAATGTTTATGCAAATGTTCCTTGAAAGGTTTTAAAGTATCATGTTTTGTAGATTCGGTGGAAGTGAGTTCCAGACATATGGTCCAGAGTAAGCTAGACTTGTTTTGTATAGATCATGCGTGGGTAGGAAGAAGGAATTTCGTCGAGCCAGAAAAGCTGTTCGATCTTGTAAAAGGGCATTGATATAACATGGCATAGTATCTGTCAAGATTGTAAACATAAATGATGCCTTGTTGAATTCCAATTGCCTATTCAGAGGATGTATGTTCAGCGCTTTTAGTTTTCGTCTGTTGTTAGAGATACAGCTGGATGGAGTAGCTTTGCTGCACGTCTATGGAGAGAATTCAGCCTTTTTTGTGACGTCACTACTGCCGTCCCACACTGTTGAGGCGTAATTTATACGTGACATTATGTGTGCATTGAAGAAAGTTTAAGCACATTACTGTTGACGTAGCGCTTTAATTGAGTAACAGGAAAAGTGTTTGAGACTACCTTGCATACGTTATTTAGATGAGATTGCCATTTCATTCTTTATCTATCGTTAACCCTAAAACACGATGCTCATCTACCTGCTCGATGGAAGTGCCATTCAACTGAAGTTTTTAGGCAAAGAGGAGTCAACTGGTGTTTTGGCGGGTAGCTATAATCTTAGATTTGGTTTTGGCTGGGTGTATGACCATTGAGTTTGAATGACACCAGTCTGACACGTCGTTAGACTTTCCTGGAGAGAAGTTTCTATTGTTTGTAGATCACTACCATTCGTTTGGAGCGACGAGTCATCAGCAAATAAATCTGTCGTGACCTTTTCATCTGATACGGACAATGGTAAATCATTGATGAAGATGCAGAATAGTAGGGGCTAGTACAGACCCTGTGGCACTCCATGTCTGACAAAGTCTGAAGTGCAGGTTTTCCCATTAAGCGCCACATACTGAGTCCTATCGTTCAAGTATGATTGGAATAATGAGATTGTCGGGGTATGGTTCAAGTAGACAGATAGTTTTTTAGAAGAATGGAATGATCAACAAGATCAAACGCCTTTTTGAAGTCAAGAAAGACAACCCCTGTCATTTGTGATTGGTTCATATTTGAAAGCCATGAGTCACACATTCGTGATAATGCTGTGTGGCAGGAGTGATTAGATCGGATCCAGATTGGAGTGGGTGAAATAGTTTGTTTTTCTCCATGAACTGAGATACGTGTGTGTGTATGTGTCTTTCAAGGGGTTTGGATAGAATCGATAGTAAGGATATAGGTCTGAAATTATTGGATCCGACAAATCATTTGATTTTGGAAGGGGGATTACTTTGGCGTTTTTGAACGCCTGAGGGAAAACATTAGTTTCAATGGATAGATTATATATGTATGTAAGAGACTCAACAATGTAAGGTAGAGCGAGTTTGAGAAGAAATGTGGGTTGTTATCAGGACCCATGGATTTTTTATTCTTTAATTGCGCTATGTGCATACCTACTTCATGTACAGCAAGAAGGGGAATTATAATTGAGTTACTGGATCCAAGTTTTTGTTTGCAAAATGATATTAGGGAAGTCGGGCATGTATATTCATTTGGTGCTCTTATAGTCTGTGAAGCTTGAGTAAGGGTATCTGATAATGACAGAAAGTGGGTATTAAATTTGTCCGGGTGATGTTGGTGCTTGAAGTTGTGAATTTGTACGCTTGTTGCGTACAATAGTGTTTATTGCCCTCCACATTGGCGCTGTGGATTTTGCATCCGTTATCATTTGACTGAAGTAGTCTCGTTTGGCTTTTCAACTTCGTTTGAAACAAAGTTTCTCTGCTCTTTGTATTCGTCAAACAAATTTGCTGCCTTGAGTTGGTCACGTAGTACCATTTCTTGCAGCAATTCTAGAGTTAACCACGGGTTCATCTGCGGATGCCTAACTCTTTTTTGATGTAACGGCGCGTGTTTATTTATGATGGTGAGGAATGTTTGGTACCAGGAGGACAGTGCATCATCGACGTCTGAGTAATTATAAGTTAAGTGAAATGGGGAAACGTTTAAGTCATAGAGGTTATGCTGCTTCATTAAACTTTTTGAAAGAGCGGTATTGGATGGTCGTGTGACCTTTGGGTGGTGGTTTTGGGAGCTTTAAGGACCACGTGCAGAAGACTGGACAGTGATCACTAATACCAGAATGTACCACTGAAACATCTAGTATTGCGGATTTGTTGTTAGTGTATACATGATCAATAAGTGTCGCAGTTGTTTTAGTTATTCTCGTTGGGGTTTGTACTAACTGATGGAGTGCATGAAGTGATAGTGTACTTGTCCAAGCTGGTTGTTGTTTTAACATATCAATATTGAAGTCCCCTAACATGTAGTATATTGAATTGTTGTGACAGATCCAATCCATCATTTGTACAAAGTTGTCATACCATTCGTATGTGGAAGATGGGTGTCTATATAAATGTCCGATTATTAATGGCGGTGATTTGGAGTTTTTTTATTTCAATCCAGATACATTCGACAGTATTAGTTTCAAGATCAGTTCTGCGTCGGGTAATGTTGGCAATTGATTGATGAATGTATACGGCAAGGCCAGTATGTTGGGGTTGATCACTGTCGCGTCGTTCTATGTTGTATTCAGGAATGCTAATAAGGTTATCTGTTATGCGAGAGTCTAACCTTGTTTCACTTATGCCAAATACTTGTACTGGATGGGGTGACTGTTTTAAGAGTGATGAGATTCATGGACCTTATTAAATAAATGATAGACATTGAGATGTCCAACTTGAAGTCCTGGGACAGTGGGATTATGAGAAGGCATGGGTAGTAAGGGAACAGAGGCACCAAATCGACGAGGAAGACAGTTTTCACAAAAAGACACAGAGAATTATAGGTTAAAAACAACAACAACAACAACAACAACAACAACAACAACAACAACAACAACAACAACAACAACAACCGATACAGGTGAGAAAAGTAACGTTTGTGGATAACGCACAATAATGACAAGTGCACACAAAGAATTTAAAGGTTAACTATTATGCCTAAAACAGATAACAGGATGTATCTTAGAAAATTCAATTAGTCAGTAAAACAACAAACAACAAAAAGAACAATGGTTTGAAGCACAATGTCGAACAAATACAAAGAAAGAAAACAAAGTATCAGGCTTAAAGCAATGAATGACGATAACACACACACACCAAAAAACAAAAAACAAAAAAACAAAAAAAAGTTTACAGCGGTGCAAATAAAGAGGATGCGATGTGTGCTATGAGCACAATCCACTTTAGAGCAGGTTTAAAGAGTGTAGATGAAGAAAAGGCAAACAAAGCACACAAAAAAGACAAAAACAAAAACAAACAATTAAACAAACAAACAAAAACAACAACAACAAAGCCAAAAAGAAAAAAAGAAAAAAAAAAAGTTTTTTTTTATATCTGTGATTCACGAACAGTTTTTTTGGCAGTGAGAAAGTAGTCCTGGTCCAATGTCAGGAGGCTGGCCAAAGTTTCTTCTCAGTCCACAAAACGAGAGATCGGAAGTGTAGCACAATAAACACAATCGATGTTCTGAGCACAAACAGAAGCAGAAATAAGTGAGTGGTTCACACATCCTTAGTGTCCATGAGTAGACCATATGATATACTTGTTCTGGAAAAAACAACAACAAAAACAAAACAAAAATAACAAACGAAAACCAATAAGAAAGGAAGGGATGGGGGGGGGGGGGGGGGGGGGGGGGGGGGGGGGGGGGGGGTGTTGGTGTGTGAGGAGTATGGGTATTTAAACTTGTAGAACTTGTATTAACATAGTGGAGCTTGTATATAATTTGCGATCTCACAAATGCGCGGAAGCGTGCTTGTATTCACGCGCGCGCGCACACACACACACTATCGCACACACACATTATACACACGCAACACGCTCACACCACACACACACACACACAACACACACACACACACACACACACCCACACACACACACACACAACACCACACACGCACGCACACACAACACACACGCGCACACACGCGCACACGCACGCTGCATCACACACACACCCCACACACCACACACACACACACACACACCACACACCCACACAACACACACACACACACACACACACACAACACACACAACGCACGCGCGCACGCACTCTCGCATTTCACAAAACACACACACACACACACACACACACACACACCACACACACACACACACACACACACACACACACACACACACACACACGCACGCACACATACACACCACACACACACACACACACACACACTACACACACACACACACACACACACACACACACACACACACACACACACACACACACACACACACACACACACACACACTGTGGATATGTCTCACACTTGAGTCTCGAGAACACACACACTGTAGGGCGGAGGCAGAATATGGGAAGTTGAAAATCGGGTCGCCGGAGGTGGAAGATAAGGTGGATGTCGGGTCGCCGGAGATGCAGGATGGGTAGCTGACGCCGGGTTGTCAAGGATGAGACAGGGGTAGCTGATGTCGGGTGCCAGGGATGGAGGATGGGAACAGACCCACCTGTTGATCCAGGCATTGTAGGTGGCTGCAGAACCGGGGGCAGGATGGCGGTCTGAGGGCTGCTGTGGTAATGAACACCAAGTGAGACCAGCGTCTCTTTGGTGTTCATATCGTAGCTAGGAGGCCGGGGGGTGCGAGGACTGCATCCAGCTCTCGCCACATGGTCTTCTAATGGGCGTCCTCAGCAGAGGTTGTCTGCAGTACTTTGGGTCGGCGTATTTCAGGCTGTTACGCCAACCTGTCTGTGCCTTTGGGGCTGGGGTGTGAGGGATCAGTGTACATGCCCTTGCGTGGAGCTCCGCTTTTGGTGATGAAAATGGAGGTGTGGTCGGCATGTACAATGTTTTCTCTGGCACACACTGTAGTGAGGGTCAAGTTGGAGAGGTGGACGGTCTTTTGAGAGGGTGCTGTCCCATTGGGGGATGATGGAGGAAACCAATAGTCTACCTGAGGGAAAACATGTTTGATGTTTTTGATCAGCTGTGCCCATGTGTTTTCCGTGATTGATGTATGTTTGCACGTGTTTAGTCCAATGTGTACTATGATTTGCTGTGTGTTGTTGTTGCGTGGAATGTGTTTAAGCCAATGAATAAGATCATCGACAGTGAGACCTGGAACACTGATGATTTGGCTTCTACCTTTGTAAAATAGGAGGCTTGGGGTAATGTTACGTATGGCTGAGTCTCCTATAATGACATTTGAGATATCAGTGTCAACCCGTAGTTGTGCAAGAAGCTGGCGAGGTGATATGTGCTGTTGCTGCTAGTCTGACCCTGACTGTTTTGAGTTGCATCATAACCACTGTCTTTGACTGGGTGTTTTTGTTGTTCCTGTGGAGGTGGTTTCTGTTGTGGACTGTTTTTCCAGCCCATTGTGTCAGTGGTCTGAGTAGTAGTGTCTTTATCTGAGATGATATTGCTGGGTTTGTTTGGAGTGAGGGGGACATTTGTAGTGGTAGACTGTGTCTGCACTGTGGCTTGATCAGAGTGTGTGTCTGTTTCTGAGTCGTTCTGAACCTCATGCTCCCCATTTTCATTAACGTGGAGCAGCATGGAGAACTTGTTGGAGGTGGGAAGGCGGACAGAGCAGAATCAGTATGGCTGCCAGATGGTGTGGTTTGGTTTTGGGTTGGGTGAGTATAAACTGAGTTGTTTGAGGTGTTTGAGTTCAGATTTCAGGTGGTTTGTTTTCTGCTTCTAATCGGCGAATACTTGTGGTGTGAGAGTGCAAGAGTTTTGAACCTTTGACAATAGTTTTGACCAGAGTGTTGACCTTTTGTTTTGAGGTTGTGTACTGCTGGGTTACATTTGTAGGCGTAGGAATGGCGTGGTGGTTTGCTTGATTTTTGAGGGACGCAAGCTGCGTGCCGCTTTTGTGTTGCTTGTATGAGAGGGGTGGGCGTGGTGTTTTCACATCGGAGTGGGCAGGTGGTTGGTTTTGTTTCGTTTGGGTGTTTGCATGCTCATGTTTTGACTGAGAAGAGCTTCGTTTCTGCTTTGTTGGAATATGTGGGTATTTTGTGGTGAGTGCTGGGGTGAACTGTGTGTGCATGTTTCCCTCGGGCGACTTTGGCGGGACCGTAGGGCAGGCGTTTGGCGAGGATGTGGATTGGGACGGAGTGGTATCAGAGCTGGCTGGAGGGATGGGGGTTGGGCTGGTCAGCAAATGCAATCTGGGGAGATGAGGAGGTCCATGGGGAGGCGGGATGTCCTGTGCAGAGAGGGCACCAGAAGGGAGCGTCTTCAGGGAGGGAAGGGGAAGGTCAGACAGGTTGTCGCATACAGCCTTGTTGAGGTTGGGATGGGAATCTTGGCGGGTCAATGAGAAGATTGTTCGAATCACCTGGATTAGTGATTCGAACTCATACCGCAGCCATTTCTTGCACAGGTTTCCCTGTAAGAGAGAGAGAGAGAGAGAGAGAGAGAGAGAGTGAGAGAGAGAGGAGAGAGAGGAGAGAGAGGAGAGAGGGGAGAGAGAGAGAGAGAGAGAGAGAGAGAGAGAGGTAAAGGTGGAGTATTGAGAAGACATCATAGTTAACGTAGGATATACATTTTAAGACATTACTGTACAGCATGCACAATTCTCAATGCCCGTTCGAACATTTCAACTGCTGGTTGAAAAGATTGCTCTCAGTGTGCTGTTTTTCTTGGCTGAAGTATTGTGGATGGAAGGAATAAAATGTGTTCTATGAGCATGCGCTGAAAAAATCCCACTCACACAACACACACACACACACACACACCACACACACACCACACACACACACCACACACACACACACACACACACACACACACAACACACACACACACACACACACGGCCGTGCGCGCGCGCGCGCGCGCACACACACACAACCTCTGAATGAAAAATATCTATCTATCTATCTATCTATCTATCTATCTATCTATCTATCTATCTATCTATCTGTCTGTCTGTCTGTCTGTCTATCTGTCTGTCTGTCTGAAAATACCAAAATACTGATAGAAAGATTACAGCGAATCCAAAATCATGCAGCCCGAGTCGTCTGTAGAGCAGGAAAATATGATCACATTTCGCCTCTACTTCACTCTTTTCACTGGCTATCTGTCTCAAACCGTATCTCGTACAAAATCTCAACTCTCACTTTCTCTGCTCTCTTTGAAAATGGACCTTCTTATCTCTCATATCTCCTTAAAATCTACACCCCCTCTCGACAACTACGCTCCTGTGCTGACGACCGCCTTCTACGAATGACTCGCTTCAGGACTACTACTGGTGAAAGATCTTTCTCTTTTCAAAGCTCCAGCGACGTGGAACAGACTGCCAGACTCTCTCAGACATTCAGATTCTATCTCTTCTTTCAAGTCTAAACTTAAAACCCATCTGTTTTCTCATAATTAGTCAACGCTGTGTGTGTGTGTGGGGGGGGGGGGGGGGGGTACAACCTATCTCATAGCCGTCTGGGGCCTTTTTCAAATGTAGTGTATGTGTATGTTCTCTATTATATGTATTTGTTGTATGATTGAACGTTATAGGATTAAGCGTTTGTAGTGATATTTGAAAAATAAGTGAATGTCACACTCGTAGGATAAGGATTTGTTAGTTATTGTAGTAATAGTATTTGTAGCTGGGTGTAAGGTGTATTATTGTAAATGAGAAGGGTGAATGTAGTATGACTTTGTAAAGCGCTTAGAGAAATTCGTTTGATTAAGCGCTATATAAGAAACCATTATTATTATTATTATTATTATTATTATTATTATTAATATTTTATTATTATTATTATTATTATTATTATTATTATTATTAATTATTATTATTATTATTATTATTATTATTATTATATTTATTATTATTATTATTATTATTATTATTATTATTATTATTATTATTATTATTATTATTATTATTATTATTATTATTGTTATTATTATATGTATTCATTTATTTGTTTGTTTCCTTCTTTCTTTCTTTCTTTGTGTAAAAGACAGAAGTGTTGTTAATCGTCAACAGTTGTCTTTGGCCATGAACATCGTCAACAGTTGTCTTTGGCCGTAAAGATCGTCAAGGGTTGGTTTTGGCCGTGAAGATTTGTCTTTGACCATGAACATCATCAACAGTTGTCTTTGGCCGTAAAATTCGTCAACATTTTGTCTTGGTCGTCAAGAGTTGTCTTTGGCCCTGAAGATCGTCAACAGTTGTCTTTGGCCGTGGAGATCGTCAACAGTTGTCTTTAGTCGTCAAACGGTGTTTTTAGCCGTGGAGATTGTCAAGAGTTGTCTTTGGCCGTGGAGATCGTCAAGAGTTGTCTTTGGCCGTGGAGATCGTTAAGAGTTGTCTTCGTCCGTGGAGATCGTCAAGAGTTGTCTTCGGCCGAGGAAATCGTCAAGGGTTGTCTTTGGCTGTGGAAATCGTCAAGAGTTGTCAAGAGTTGTCTTCGGCCGTGGAGATCGTCAAAAGTTGTCTTTGGCTGTGGAAATCGTCAGAGTTGTCTTTGGCTGTGGAAATCGTCAAGAGTTGTCAAGAGTTGTCTTCGGCCTTGGAGATCGTCAAGAGTTGTCTTTGGCTGTGGAAATCGTCAGAGTTGTCTTTGGCTGTGGAAATCGTCAAGAGTTGTCAAGAGTTGTCTTCGGCCGTGGAGATCGCAGAGTGTCTTTGGCGTGGAGATCGTCAAGAGTGTCTTGGCGGGAGATCGTAAAGACTTGTCAAGATGTCTTCGGCGTGGAGATCGTCAAAAGTTGTCTTTGGCCATGAAGTCGTTACAGTTGTCCTGGCCAGAAATCGTCAAGAGTTGTCTTGGCCGTGAAGATTTGTCTTTGGCCGTGGAGATCGTCAAAAGTTATCTTGGTCAGAGAGTGTTGTCTTCCCAA
>JAFLJL010019132.1:18158-40658 GCA_018398815.1 Conus ventricosus
TTAGGCCCACATAACCTGCCCGGTGACAACCCCCTAACCTGCCTGGTGACAAATGGAACCCCGGTGGTGACAACACAACCCGGCCCCGGGGAAAAACATTAAAATGGTCGGCACCACAATTTACCCCCCTCCCGGGGTGACATAACTATTACCCGGCCCGGTGACACACACTATTATGGCCTGGGACCCACATTTAAAAGGGCCCTTCACTCACTAACCCCCCTGGTGAAACACATTTGGTGTGAACCCCAAAAATTACTTGGCCCGGTTAACTACATACTGGCTGGTGACACTACACTAGCCCTGGCCTGGGGACACACCTAGGACTGGCCTGGTGACACTACACTATTATTGGCCTGGTGACAAATACACTAGGACCTGGCCTGGTGACACTGCACAGGACCCGGCCTGGTGACACTACAATATTATTGGCCTGGGGACACCCAACTGACCTAGCCTGGTGACCCCTGCATTTGGACCTGGCCTGGTGACACTACACTATTACCTGGCTGGTGACCCACATAGACTGGCCTGGGGACATACATAGGAATGGCCCGGTGAACTGCATAGGGACCTGGCCTGGTGAACTACTCAATTTCTGGCCCGGTGACACTACACTAAGACTGGCCTGGTGATACACACTAGACCTGGCTGGTGACACTGCACTAGGACTGGCCTGGTGACACTACACTATAACCTGCTGGAGACCACACCATTATTACCTGCATGGTGACACTACAATTTACCGGGCCTGGTGTCACCGCTCTATTACATGGCCTGGTTGACCACTACACTATTACCTGGGCCTGGTGACACCACATAATTAAATGGCCTGGATGACATACAGTTAGGAACAGCCTGGTGACACTACACTTACGACCAGGCCTGTGCCACACACTATTCCTGTGCCTGGTGACACCACACTATTAGACTTGGCCTTAGGTGACACTACACTATTAATGGCATGGTGACATTACACTATTACCGGGCCATGGTTGACACTACACTAGGACCTGCATAGTTTTACACTACACTATTATCTGTACCTGGTGACTCTACTCCTAGACCTTGACCTGGTGACACTACACAATTACTGGCCTGGTGACACCACTCTATTACTTGGCCTGGTGACACTACAATATTAATTGGCTCGGTGACATACACTGTTACCTTGCTGCTGGACTCACTAGGGACCTGTCCTGGTGAAACGAAACCAGACCTGGCCTGTTGACACCACCCTAATACTTGCATTGTGACATTACACTATTACTTGGCCTGGTGACATACACTCTTACCTGCCTGTGGACACCACAACTATTACTTGGCCTGGGTGACAATATCACTTTACCTGGCCTGGTGACACGTACTCAATTACTGGCCTGGTGTACACTACACATATTACTTGGCCTGGTGGACACACACTATTACTTGGCTGGTGACACTACACTATTACTTGGCCTGGTGACACTACACTTATTACTGGCCTGGTGGCACCACACTAGTTACGTGGCCTGGTGACTCCACACTATTATTTGTTTCACCCTGGTGACACTACACTATACATGGCATGGTGTCTCCTAACTTTACTTGGCCTGGTGACACTTACATATTACTGGCCTGGTGACACCATCACTTGGACTGCCTGGTGACACTGCATTTAGGACCTGCCTGGTGGACAATACACCAGGAGCTTGCATGGTGACAACACTTTTACATGGAATGGTGACACTGCACTAGACCTGGATTGCTGAAACTGCACTAGGACCTGCCTGGTGGACCCCACTACATAAGGACCTGGCCTTGTGGACACTGCACTGGACCTGGCCTGGTGAACTACACTAGGATCTGGCCCTGGTGACACTACACTATTGTCCTGGCACTGGTGAACTACAATAGACACTGTCCTGGGTAACACCACATCTATTTACTTGGGCCTGGTGACAACCACACTTATTACTTGTACTTGGTGCCACTTAACTTATTACTTGGGGGTGCTGGTGACACTACACTATTACCCTGGCTGGTGACACCCATATACTATTACTTGGCTGGTGACACTATACTTTCTACCTGGACTGGTGCCACAACACTAGGACCTGCCTGGTGGGACACTGCATTAGGACATGGCCTGGTGACACTACACTAGGACCTGGATGGTGACACTACACTCTAACATGATTTTGACGTGACTGCACTAGGACCTGTTGGTGAAACTGCACTAGGACCTTGCCCTGGTGACACTACTAGGACATGGCCTTGTGACACTGCAGATAGGACCTGGCCTGGTGACATTACACTAGGATTGGCTGGTAGGACATACCACTATTACCTGGCCGGTGAACTACACTACGACCTGGCCTGGTGACACTGCACCATTACATGGTGTGACGGGTCTCCGCGCTCCCCCTCGTTATTATAATATGATTTTGATTATTCAGGATGCAGGGGGTTATAGACAGTAATTTCGCTTCCACAACCAAATGCCACTCTCGCATTAGGCACACGCACTCTGTCACTCAATCGGGCCGCACAAAGGTGACGGGAAACCCAATAACTTTTCATAGGAAAATATCAGCTTATTTACTTGACTCCGAGCCCCTCCCGTTCCTCTAACAACACATCTTATCTGTATCATACAACAATGTCAAACGCTACAGACAATTTAAATAAACTCGCATCCCTTGTTCATTCCAGTTATTCTTACTTAGCCAGGAAAGGAAAATATTCCACTATTCTGTTTGCACTCTTATAACTTTAAGGGCAAATAAAATGTCCATAACTTGCCAGCTTTCCTTGGTGACGTAGTTTCTACCTCATGCCAAACTGTGCGACTACGAGCTGAAGCTGCCACACCGTTGAGATCCAGCCCGATTGGCTAAATCCCAGTTGGGGTGACAACTGGCAACGTAGCTTGAGTCGCACCTCTACACCGAGTATCTTGGACTCCACCGTACTTCGCCCTCTCCACTGTATGGGCTCTGTCGGCCTTCTCCCACAGTTCTTCTCTGGCTGCAAACACCCACGTTGTCTGGCAGCTCCTGTCTAGGCTCCTACAGGCTGACACGTCTTGCAGTCGACCGTCCCCACACGGGAGACATTCTTCTCGTCGTCGGCTCCGAGGCTACAGCAACCTCCACTGTCTTACGTCCCCACCAGGAGACAACAAGGCGACAGCTAACCTCTGCTTCACGCTGTATTTCTTGAGCCCTCGGCAAGACGGGCGAGTTCACTTTCCTTAAGTGAGTCCACACTCCCTGGTTTCCAAGCAGCTTATATTCATTCTCAAACAAAGAGGAACCGAGTTTTACTGGCTCAACCAATGGATCACGGGCACACACATACATCACACGATTTGTACTAATAAATTCCCAAGTTATTTTATTCCACAATGGAATCACTAGTCACCTACAATACACACACACAACAGTGCTAGCGCTAACCAAGACTTGGGTACCAGTGTTAATGCATAACCTCTATTCAACTCATGTCGATTCCCCGAGCTACCCTTGTACTACAGCCTGGACTCCTTACCAGCCAGGACTGTGCTTCGGTAGTTACTACCTCTATAGACAACAAGGTGCAAACCACTCAATAGGCCGAAGCCTTCCATTCATTCCCCAGAACAAGGACGACTGAATGGTCGCTGTACTCTGCCTGCAGGCTGACGGTCACCTACCCGTGACGGTCACCTGACACGATCGCCTTCCCTTCAGGCCCACTGGAGAACCAGTGAATAGCCAGCCAGTGGTCGGACTGGACACTCCTCTACCCAGGACTGGCAGGTCGGCAACTACTTGTCCCTATCCCTCGGACATGCGAAACACTTCCCAGCAAACTCCTCTCCCTCAGTACACGACCCGGGGTATTCCCCTATGGTGATTGCTGAGTTCGCACACTTGAAGAACCCAAGGAACTTGCTCTCAACAACAGCAAAAACTACCCTTAATTTGCCTAAATGCTCGAGAACATTTGGCCGACTCATGACACCCCGTACCTAAGAATGTTGTTCCAATCACATTTCCTCAGGACGAATGTTCTCAGATTGGATTAAAACAAAACTCAGTTGCATGGGTCGATTAACAGTCCTACCCTATGCTTCAAGACATCACTTCCATCAACATCTCTAACATGGATAATGTACCTAATTAAAACCATATAAATCAATTAGATAATCCATAGATCACTCTTTGGTCAGTCATAAACAACTGTGCACAACATTTAACTCTAAACTGGCCCACATATAATCAATGAACTCTCTCTATGGCGTTAACTATCAACATGTCATACATATTAATTAATCATTTCTATTCACTTCTAATATAGCACAACCATGATTAGCACAAGATCAAATTCAGGTGTGTGGCCCAGCCTACTTAACATCAAAATGAAATTCAGGCGTGTGGCCACAAACTGCTGACAGGTCTCACACACATATGCAAATCAAACATTTATCCTGATTTCACAACAAAAGGACATTCTCACACTTTACTGATCAGTGAACAAGACAACATAAGCAAACTGATATCAACGAGAAAAATCATAAATCATAACACGTGAGCATGCACTCAACCCCGCCCCATAATGGGCAATGAACAAGCACTATTGACAGATAAACATCAATGAAAAAAAACGAAAAATGATACATGAACATAGATCGACCCCACGATGGGGACACAAATCAAATAACACAACCAGCCAGCTACATTATTTACACGGTAGCTGCCCGTAACAGATGACTGCTCACACCACCACCACAACCACAGCAGCCCATAGGCATTGCTCTACCATTCTTCTACTTCTGTTGTTCACACTACAACAGCAATACCCGGGAGGCATTACTCCAACCCTGACCTACTCCTGCCCCTCTCAATCTTGACCGCCGTTTGTGGCTCGCCAATAGTACCTTGGCCAGATAGTTTGCGCATTCCAGGCTTTACAAGAGAGTCAGAGCACCTTTCACACAGTTTAGTCCTTAAAGGAGCGCGTGAAAATATCTGCGCGATCTCTTCTAGCCTGTCGCACCCATGCACTGCGACGACGATCATCTCCCCTTTTCAAAATGTTATGAGATGATCCCTCACTCATCTTATCCGAACCGATTTTCTTCTCTCTGAGGAAATTCCTTGGTTTCGAATCCCACTCAGTGCCTATGCCCACTGATTTCTGGACCTTATTTCCTTCTCCTTTTTTCAACACTGGCTTGTCTGCTCTGTGAGCTGACTGTCTTTGGCATTCCTAACAATTAGCTGGTCACCTCGACCTTCTTGCCATGCGTTATTACTGCCTCCCTGGTCCCAACCCAGCTGTGGTTCCAGTTACTCTGTGGTCCATGTTGGCCCCGACCCTGAGTCCGTCACCGTGGCTCCTACATTTCTGACTGCCACGGCAACGCCAACAACCTTTTGAACCACCATTATGGCCACCATGGCCTACGGCACGACACTACGGCCACCTCCATGGCCTACAGCACCGCCACTACGACCTATTTCATGGTCTATTGCACCACCACTTTGGCACCTTCATGGCCCGCTAGCTCTACTGCTAGCGGCGCCTGTGCACTCCACCTGCTCTCTGTTTACTTTCCAGTAGGAGTTCCTACTCTGCACTGCCCTTGCTTTCCCTACTTGACTGGCAGCCTGGTTAGGCTTCGGGAGGATATACCTCCCCCTAACAAAGCTGGATAGGGAAGATTGTTTGGCACTGCTGCAGTGAGAGTACTCCTGACAACTCGGACTCTACCTTGACAGGGCCAAAGGTAGCCGATTAGTTCTTCCATCTGCATATCGCACGCAGGTGGTTTCCCCGGTTTAGTCTGTCTCTCTCACAAAACGGGCTCTATCATTGCGCTTGAGTCAGTCCTGTGTCTAATAAGCAGGTCACCGGCTTCCGTTTACTACTGCCCTAGTAGTTGGTGGTGGCACCCTGCCTTCCTGTTGATATTGTATCAACAGCAACAACGGAATGTATTCGCACTCCGCTACATTCCTTGGCGATATGACCCTCTCGCCCACATTTAAAACATGTGCGGTTCACCTTAACATTCTCTTGAGTCCCACTGTTGCCTTGGGACTTAGAATGCGTTTCTAACTGCGGTCTCGCCTCCTGTTTGTAGGGAGTCGGCGAATCACTCCCTGACTGTGTGGTCTGGGCATTACGGGTCGACTGGTTCGATCCCCTCGCCCCATTACGCTGATCATGGGCAGATTCATACCTGTCTGCAACTTTCACTAACTCCTCTAAACTTCCTAATTCTCTTTCCGCCAGAATACTGTGAGATCCTTCCGAAAGTGGAGAGAATTTGCTCCTTAACGATTCTCCTCCCTCAAAGATTCAATTGTTTGTTCAATGTTTCCTAACCTTATCCATTTGTCAAAGAGAGCCCTAAGCCGATAAAGAAACTGTACGTGCGTCTCACCTGATTTACGAACGGTTTCTCTGAACAATTTCCTATATCTTCGGCGGTTACTTGATACCTCTGAAACAAAGCACCGCGCACCGACTCATAATCTGTCTGTTTTCCGGTGGCAAGCAGAAGAAAGCATCCCTAGCTTTGGGTGTCAGCAGCGCAGACAAATTTGTGGCCCACCGTTCTTCGGGTAAGCCCTGATCTTTGGCAATCCTTTCAAATTGCGAAATGAAATCCTCTAAATGGTTCCGGATTATCATCGAACTTGGCATATTGATCAAGGGACTGACATGTGGTGCAAAGTTCACTTGAGGTTTTGCGTCCACGTCCCGTTCTTTCTCCAATTTTAATTTTCTAACTCAAACTGCCTTATCTTATCTCTTTCTCTCTCTTCTCTTCCTCCTTCTCCCTTTCTCTCTCTCTTTCCCGTTTCTCTTCTTCACTTTCCCGTTCTCTTTCTCTCTCCTCTCTTTCCGTTATCTCTCTCCTCCTTTTCCCGTTCTCTCTCCTCCTTTTCCCGTTCTCTTCTCTCTCTCTTTTTCCCGTTCCCTTTCTCTCTCCTCCTTTTCCCGTTCTCTTTCTCTCTCCTCTTTTTTCCGTTCTCGTTCTCTCTCTTGCCTTTCCCTTTGTATTTTCTGGGCCTCGATTACACGGGGCCAGTTCTCATCTACATATGCTTTCAGTTCCGGACCCTTTAGTCCTAAAGCTTTTCCTTCTTCTATGAGGTCCATCTTTTCGCGGACCCATTGTCTCAGCACCCTCTTCAGTCGACATTTGAAGCTATCTAACCTCGATCAGCTAGTTAATACAACCACAGTAACAAGCGAGATATCCACACGATCACTTGTAAATAAGCGATCAAATAGTTGTGCTACACACAATCAACTCAACAGCAACCAATCAAGCAAGTCAAATACAAGGCCAGTCATGAAAAAAAAAAGATCAAAGTAATCAACACATGACTAACGTCTTTCCAGGTAAGAAAAAAAAAATCTAGGTTTCCACAATTACGACAAATTTCAAATCCCTTGCAATTGAACAAAAACCAGAATCAAAATTACTTATGGCTCATTTATGTTCATCCGGACGACAGTCCCCAATTTGTGACGGGTCTCCGACGCTCCCCTCGTTATTAAAATATGATTTTTAATTCAGGGATGCAGGGGGTTATAGACAGAAGTATTTACGCTTCCACAACCAAAATGCACTCTCGCATAGGCACACGCACTCTGTCACTCACATCGGGCCCGCACAAAGGTGACGGGAAACCAATAACATTTCATAGAAAATATCAGCTTTATTTAACTGACTCCGAGCCCCACCCGTCACTACACAACACAACTATCTGTATCATACAACATGTAAACAGCATACAGACAATTTCATAAATCGCATCCCCTGTTCTTCAGTTATTCTTACTTAGCCAGGAAAGACAATATTTCCACTTATTCTGTTTGCACCTTATAACTTTAAGGGCAAATAAAATGTCCATAACTTGCAGCATTCCTTGGTTGACCGTCAGTTTCTCTCATCCCACTGTGCGACTACGAGCTGAAGCTGCCACACGTTGTGGTCCTCCCGATTGGCCAAATCCAGTTGGGGGACACTGGCAACGTAGCTTGAGTCGCACCTCACACGAGTCTCTTGGACTCCACCGTACTTCGCCCTCTCCACTGAAAGGGCTCCTGTCGGCCTCTCCACCCGGTCTTCTTGGCTGCAAACACCCACCGTTGTCTGGCAGCTCCCTGTCTAGGCTCCAACAGGCTGACACGTCTTGCAGTCGACCGTCCCCACACGGGAGACAATTCTTCTCGTCGTCGGCTCCGAGGCTACAGCAACCTCCACTGTCTTACGTCCCACCCAGGAGACAACAAGGCGACAGCTACCTCTGCTTCACGCTGTATTTTCTTGAGCCCTCGCAAGACGGGCGAGTTCACTTTCCCTTAAGTGAGTCACACACTCCCTGGTTTTCCAAGCAGCTTATATTCATTCTCAAACAAGAGAGAACCCGAGTTTTACTGGCTCAACCAATGGAATCACGGGCACACACACACATCACACGATTTGTACCAATAAATTCCCAAGTTATTTTTATTCCACAATGGAATCACTAGTCACCAACACAACACACAAAACAGCTGCTAGCGCTAACCAAGACTTGGGTACCAAGTGGTTAATGCATAACCTCCTATTCAAACTCATGTTCGATTCCCAAAGCTACCATTGTACTAACAGCCTGGACTCCTCTACCAGCCAGGACTGATGCTTCGAGTAGTTATACCTCTATAGACAACAAGGTGCAAACCACTCAATAGGCCGAAGCCTTCCATTCATTCCCCAGAACAAGGACGACTGAATGGTCGCTGTACTCTGCCTGCAGGCTGACGGTCACCTACCCGTGACGGTCACCTGACACGATCGCCTTCCCTTCAGGCCCACTGGAGAAACCCAGTGAATAGCCAGCAGTGGTCGGACTGACACTCCTCTACCCAGGACTGGCAGGTCGGCAACTACTTGTCCCTATCCCTCGGACATGCCAAAAACACTTCCAGCAACTCCCCCTCCCTCAGTACACGACCCGGGGTATTCCCCTCTGGTGATGCCTGAGTTCGCACACTATGAACAACCCAAGGAACTTGCTCTCAACAACAGCAAAACTACCCTTAATTTGCCTAAATGCTCGAGAACATTTGGCCGACTCATGACACCTGGCCTGGGTGACACTACACCTATTACCTGGCCTGCTGAGACTACACTAGGACCTGGCCTGGTGACACTGCACTAGGACCTGGTCTGGTGACACCACACTATTACTGGCCTGGTGACACTACACTAGACCTGGCCTGTGTGACACTACACTATTACCTGTCCTGGTGACACTACACTAGGACCTGACCTGCTGACACTACACTAGGACCTGGCCTGGTGACACACACTATTACCCGCCCTTTTGGGGCACCAATATTCTGGTGGTGAATACATATTACCCGGGCTGGTGGGCACCGGGACCATTAAAAGGGTGGTGACATACATAATTTCCTGGTGATGACACCACCAGGGCCTTTACTGGTGACCTACATATTACCAAAGGGCTGGTGCACCAAACTATTTCCTGGCCCGGGGACATACACTATACCTGGCCTGGTGACAAACCTATTTTCCCCGGTGGTGAACCCCTGTTACCGGCCCGGTGACTTTCACTATTTCTTGGCTGGTGGGCACACACTATTACTGGCCCGGGGGAAAAACACTAGGAAACCCGGCCTGGTGGGCACTACACTAGGCCCGGCCCGGTTTACATGCCCCTTTACCCGGTGGTGAACCCAAAACTAGGGCCCCCCCCTGTGATCCCACTATTAACCCGGCCCGGGGACAACCCCCAATTTCTGGCCCGGTGACATCACATTTTCCCCGTCCTGGGGATTCCACATATTTCTTGGGCCCGGTGACAACCTTTACCGGCCCGTGATACCCCCACTATTTTTCTTGGCCCGGTGAACTACACTCTTACCCGGCCTGGGACACCACACTATTTTCTTGGCCCCGGGGACCTACATTTACTTGGCCTTGGGGGGGGGAAAAAAAATACATTTTTAAATTTGGGCCCGGTGAATTTACTATTACTTGTCTGGTGGGGCCATCATATTTTGGCTGGGGGCCTACCTATTAACCTGGGGGTGACACAACTGGACCTTTCCCTGGTGGAAAACTAATTTTTGGGGGCCCGGTTTACCCCCCCTGGACCCCGGCCTCGTGAACCACATATTCCCGGGGCCCGGGGGACACACACTTCTGGCCCGGTGCCTACACTTTACTTGGGATGGTGGGCCCCGCTGCCCTGGCTGGTGCACCCACTATCACCCGGCCTGGTGACACTACACTTGGATGGCTGGGGACATACACTATTTCCTTTGGCCCCTTTAAAACCAATATCACCCTGGCTGGTGACACTACACTATTTCCTGGCTGGTGAACCCCACTATTTTCCTGGCCCCGGTGAAAAAAAACTAATTTCCTGGGCCGGGGGAACCCCCTATTCCCGGCTGGGGACATACATAGGACCCGGCCTGGTTTAAAATACACTCCCACCGGGCCCGGGGCCCAAAACTTATTTCCGGCCCGGTGACACCACACTTTTTTTACTTGGCCCGGTGACATAATATTACTGGCTGGGGACCCTAATATTACTGGTGGTGACACTAACTGGACCCGCCCCAGGGGACATACACGATTATCTGTCCTGGTGACACTTTCACAAGGGCCTGGCCTGGGGACATACAAAAATTTCCTGGCCCGGTGAACCCCCCTATTACTTTGGGCCTGTGACATACCCCTAATTTAAATTGGGTCGGTGACCTACACTGTTTTCCTTGCTGTTTGGGAAATTACTGGACCCGGCCTGGTTTAAAGAACCCCAAAACCTGGCTGGTGACACCACAATTTCTTGGCCCTTTTTACATTTTCACCCTTTTCTTGGCCTGGGGACACTACATTTTTCCTGGCTGGTGACACCACATTTTACTTTGGCCTTTGGGGACAACTATTACCCGGCCCGGTGACACTTTCATATTACTTTTGGGTGGTGACACAAAACTATTTCTTGGCCCCGGACACCCCTTTTATTGGCCTTTTGGACATATATTTTTACTTGGCCCCGGTGCCCACCTAAAAGGGGCCCGGTGACACCAAATATTTTCTTGGCCCGGTGACACCACACTTAAATTGTCCTGGTGCCCCTAAAATAATTTAATGGCCTGGTGACCCACAAATTACTTGGCCTGGTTTTGGGCACTATACTATTACCCGGCCTGGTGAAACCCCACTGGACCGGCCCCGGGGACACGCATTGGGGCCTGGCCGGTGCCCCTCCCCTAGGATGGCCTGGTGACGCTACATATTTAAATGGCTTTTTTAATGCATAGGAACCCGGTTGGTTTAACTGCTGGGCCCCCTTTAAAACTACTAAGGGACATGGTTTTGAAAGACTAAGGGGCCTGGTGGTGAACCTTTCACTAGGATCGGGCCCGGTGGGCCCACATATTACTGGCTGGGGGAAAATACCCCTAGACCGGGCCCGGTGACAAAGCCCCCTTTCCTGGCCCCGGGGCAACACTATTACCGGCCTGCTGAGGCTCCTAGGACCTGGTGGTGACATGCACTAGGACCTGGTTTTGGGGAACCACACTATTACCCGGCCCGGTGAACTACCCCTAAGACCTGGGCCCGGTGACACTACACTATTAAACCCCGGGCCTGGTGACATACATAGGACCCCGACCCGTGACATCACTGGACCCGCTGGTGCCAAAAACTTTATCGCCTTGTGACACCACACTATTACCTGGTGGTGACATAATTTCCTGGGCCCGGTGAACTACCCATTTCCTGGACGGGGGACACCCCACCCTTACCCGGCCCGGGGGCCCCTAAACTATTACGGGCCCGGGGGAAAACCAAAAAAAGGGCCCGACCCGGTTTACACTACACTATTTTTGGGCGGTGACACCACCTTTACTGGCCTTGGGGGGGACCAACCCCTATTAAATTTTTCCTGGTGGCCCACTATTCCCCGGCCCGGTGCCCCACCTTTACTGGCCTGGGACACTACATATTACTTGGCCCGGTGACATTTCCTATTACTGGCCCTTTTGGGCACCCACTAGGACCCGGTGGTGGGCACTAAACTAGGACCTGGCTTGGGGACACTGCCTATTACCGGCCTGGTGAAACACCCCTAGGCCTGGCCCGGTGGCCCCCACCCCTATTACCTGGCCCGGTTTACCCAATTTTTACTGGGTGGTGCCTACCCTTTACCGGGCCCGGTGATACCAAAATTTACTTGGCCTGGTGACACCCGCTCTTACCTGGTGGTGATACCCACTATTATTGGCTGGTGGGCATACCCATTTACCTGGCCCGGTGAACCCCAATTTACTTGGCCCGGTGCACAAAACTATTATTGGCCCTGGTGAATCTTTTTCCTTTTTTGGTGGGCATAATTTATTGTCTGGTGACATAATATTATTGGCCCGGTGAACTACAGTATTTTCCCGGCCCGGTGACACCCCACTTGGATGCCCCGGTGAAAAATAATTAGGCCCGGCCCGGGTTTACATCCCCTAGGACCCGGGCCCCGTGAAAACACTATTCCGGGCCCGGTGCACTTTCCTTTACCTGGGCCCGGTGAAAACCCTATTATTGGGTGGGGGCACCACGCTAGCCCTGGGGGGTGCCCAAAATACACCCGGCCTGGTGACAAACTTTGGAAAATGGGGCCTTTGGTGGGCCCCCCCCCTTTCCTTTTTTCCCGGCCCCGTAACACCCAAAATCACCTGGCCGGTGAAACCCCTATTAAATGGTCGGTGATTTCCCCCACTTTTTACCTGGCCCGGGGGTCACTACGTTACGACATGGCCCGGTGACATAACTAGGACCTGGCCTGGGGACACCCCAATATTAGGGTGGTGTTAATACACTATTACCCGGCCCGGGACAATACAAATTGGGGCCTGGCTTTTGGGGACATAATTAGGACCTGGCCCGGTGCGTCCCCTAATTTCCCGGCCCGGTGACACTACACTAGGACCCGGGCTTGGGGAGGGCCCCAAATTTAAAAAGGCCCGGTGGGCAAACCCCCTTTACCCGGCCTGGTGGGCACCACACTATTAAATGGCTGGTGGACCTACCTCGACCCGGGCTGGTGGACCCCCACTATTACTTGGGTTGGTTTACCCACAATATTTCCCGGTGGTGAACTTCCATTTTCCCGGCCCGCTGACATACCCTAGAACTGGCGTGGTGCATTTCATATTACCCGGCCTGGAGCCCAAAAACCCGACCCGGGTTTTGGGGGGATACACTATCATTGGCCCGGGGAAATCACTAATTTCCCGGCTGGGACAATACACTAATTTCCTGGCCTGGGGTCACTTTGTTTTGGACCCGGGCCCGGTGACACTGCACTAAAGGGTGGGCCCGGGGACATAACTAGGAACCCGGGGCCCGGTGACCCCTACCCTTACTGGGCCCGGTGGCCTTTTTCCCATTACCCGGGGTGGTGGCCAACCCCATTCCTTTGGCCCGGTGACCCCCGCCTAGGATGGCTGGGACCCTAATGGCCCCGGCCCGGGGGCATCCCTATTTCCTGGCCCGGGGACAAATACAAATATTTTGGCCTGGGGGCACTACATATTACTTTGGGTTGGGACACTACACTATTACTGGCCTTGGGGACACAAAACTTTTCTGGGTCGTGGGACGACCCCTAGGACCCGGCCCGGGGCCCCCCACTTTACCGCCCGGGGCGCTACACTATTCTGGCCCGGTGACACTACACTATTACCCGGCCTGGGGGTCAAAACGTTAGGACTGGTTTTGAAGGGCGGGCACATTACCTGGGGTGGTTTTTAATAAGTTAGGACTGGCCCGGTGGCACGACACTTTACCTGGCCCGTTTTCAATAAGGTTTAGGATGCCCGCTGGGACAAAAATTTACCCGGCTGGTTAATTCGTTGGGGCCCGGCCGGGTTTGGCCCCGACTGTTACCCGGTTGGTGTCAATACTTTTGGCCTGGCTGTGATAACACTATTCCCCCGGGGTGGTTGCAAACTTTTGGACCTGGCCCCGGGGGGACAACTTGACCCGGGATGGTGCCCTTATTGGGTTAGGGGGCGTTATTGCTTTGTTACAGTTATGGGTTAGTAATAGTTATGGGCCCTTTGTGACATTGTTTTGTGACAAAATTTTGTTGGTGAAAATTTATTGCTTGTGGCGAAATTTCTTAGTGAAGTTTGGCTTTTGGCCCGTTATTGCTTTTTGGGGCGTATGGGTTGTGGCAGTTATGGCTTTGTGACGTCGTTGTTAGTAACTGTTATTGTTAAATGTACAGTTAAGGCTTTTTGGCAGTTTTTTTGGAAAGACAGTTTTTGGTTTAGTGACTTTTAAATTTTTAATTATTGAAAGGAAAGGTTTTTTTTACTGTAGTTGCTTATTGCCGTTTGGCTTTATGGCAGTCTTGCCCTTGTGCCCGTTAGAATTGTGACAGTTATGCTTATTGACAGTTATGGGGTTGTGCGTTAATTTTTATTGACAGTTTTAGATTGTGGGTTACTGTTAGTGACAGTTTTTTGGTTGTGGGCAGTTAAATTTTTGCTTTTGGGCCCTTATGCTTTTTGGGAGTTATTGTTTAGTGAATTTTTTGCTTTGTGACAGTTTCGGCTTTAGGCCCGTAGATACGCTGACAGAAAACCTTTCTAAAAAGGAAAAGCCCAAAGGAAATAAAAATGCTGGCCCTTGGGCAAATGGACACAAAAGATTTTGGCCCTTTACACAATGGCGGGGAAAACCAACCCGCTTTGATTTGAACCCAAAGGACACAAACTGATATGATTTGAACCCAAAGGGCACCAAAATGATTGATTTTTTACAAATTTGGGCACAAACTGAAATGATCTTTTAACATGGAAAACCAAAGATACGGTTTGACACAAAAGCCCGGAATAAAAACCCGCTGGACCCTTTAAAAAATGGACCGGAAATAAAACCCCCCTGACCCGGACACAAAGGGGCAGGAAAAAACAAACCCAAAGGCCCTTTAGAAAAGGACAGGAAATACAAAAAAAATGTGGGCCCTTTACACATGGGGCCGGAAATACAAAAAAATGTGACCTTGGGACAAAGGACAGGGAAAAACAAAAAAAAATGTGAACCCTTTACACAATGGACGGAAATACCAAAAAATGTGACCTTTTTAGACAATGGTCGGAAAACAAACCCAAAGTGACCTTGCCCCCTGGGCAGGATTTACAGTGATGTGACCTTTACAGCAAATGCAAGGAAGGTCACAGGCTGAGGTTTTTCTCCGGCCGGGTGGGGCGTTGAGGCGAGGGTTTGGGTTTAGGACGAGGGGTTGAGGCGAGGAAAACGGAGATGCCCGGGGAAAAGGGCATTTTGGCCCATCCAACCCCCTCCCCTTTCCCCCCGCACCCCCACCTCAAAACTTACAAACAACAGGTCCGTCCACCCTTATTTCCGATTTCCCCTTTCCCCGTGTCCCCCTTTCAGGGGAGAGAGAGAGAGAGAAGGGAGAGAGAGGAGAGAGAAAGAGAGAGAGAGGAGAGAGGGAGGGGGAAGAGAGGAGAGAGAGAGAGGGCAGGAGAGAGAGAGAGAAGAGAGAGAGAGGAGAAGAGAGAGGAGGGTAGAGAGAGGGAGAGGGGAAAAGAGAGAGAGAGAGAGAAGAATTTTATCCTTGCTTTTTTTTGTCGGGTTAAATTTTCCCGATGTTCTGATGTTGGAGAGAGAGAGAGAGAGGGGGAGAGAGAGAGAGAGAGGAGAGAGAGAGAGAGAGAGAGAGAGAGAGAGATTGATTGATTGATTGATTGATTGATTGATTGATCTTTAATACCCAAGGATGAAGATTTTAGGCCAAAGCCTAGTCTTACAATCTGTCCTTGTCATGCATACATTATTTCAGCACATATCATTCATACAGACAATTCAACATACCAACATGATAATCTAATTCTACAATGATAAGCAAACTGCTCATAAAAGCACTAATGAGATGGGGGATGGTAAAACAAAAGGAAACTTACAAGCAAACAAACAAACAAAAACTACAGAGAGAGAGAGGTCAGAGGAGGGTGGGGAAGAGAGAATGGTAGGTAGGGGGAGGAGAAAAGGGATGGTAGACAGAGTGGGAGTGGGGATGAGCGATTTTAACGGAGTAGGTTTTATGTTGAGACGATTTATCCAAAGTATGGTTCACAGAAGACTTAGCGAATGGACGCTAATCATTGTAATCGAATAATTTAACTACTGAGACATAAAATGTTTATGCAAATGTTCCTTGAAAGGTTTTAAAGTATTCATGTTTTGTAGATTCGGTGGAGAGAGAGAGAGAAGAGAGAGAGAGAGAGAGAGAGAGAGAGGAGAGAGAGAGAGAGAGAGAGAGAGAGAGAGAGAGAGGAGAGAGAGAGAGAGAGAGATGGACTACAAACAGACAGACAGACTGACTGACTGACTGACTGACAGACGGACGGACTGCTGATTTTGCCATGTTTACACAGCTCCGTGAAAAAGTGATGTCGGCTGGCCTGTGTTTCTTTATTTGTGTGTTTGTGTGTTTTCTTTCAAGGGCCTCCAAGCTGACAGCAAAGACAAAATGCCAAGCACGTTCATCATTAAGGGATTCTGGTTTTGTTATCCAGGTTGTCATGGCAACGGGCAAGGTAGAGAGGCATCAGCATTAGCACGATGTGGGGGTTTTTTGTTCTTTTTTTTTCTTTTTTTTTCCTACGACGTATATTGGAACTGCGTCCAACCCTTATATTTCTTCCTTTACGCGTGTCTATTTCCTTCTTGCATTCGTTAATCTATCTATTTACATATTTATTTATCTATTCAATGTTTCATTTTTTTCTGCTATGTCGCTTCTTCTTCTTCTTCACACCATGTGTTCTTTTCACCTTTTTTCAGCCCCCCCCCCCCCCCTTCCCCACCCTACGCCTCTCACACACACATACACACAGTCTTCTGTTTCTCAGTTTCTCCAGTTCTTTGCCTGCTTTTCTTGTTGTTCCTGTTCTTAACAGGGACAGACTGACTGAAGTGTATTTACCAGCCTTTTTTTTAGGTTTCTATCGTAAGAATGCATGCCGATCCTAACTGTTAGATCTGACTGGGTTTTTGTTTGTTTGTTTGTTTTGTTTATTTGTTTGTTTGTTTTAATCTCCAAGCAGATTGGAAATAGAACATGTGAATTCCGATTAGCTCAGCTCAGACATGAACTAGATCTCACAGCTTGGCTCAGAAAAATAAAATCCTACAACTAGAACATCTGATCCGGCTTGACTTAACATGGACTGAGACAAAAAGATCCGAATTCGGCACACGCTCGAATTACATCCAAATTCAGTTTGAGCGCTTTGGATAGACAACACAGATTTTGAATGAGAAGATTTTAATTCAGACTGAAGAACCGGCTTGGCTTAACTCAGTATGTACGGAGGTTATATCTGAGCTGAATGTAGCTTGGCCTAATTCAAAATAGATAGACTAGATCTGAATTCACCTTGGCTAAACAGATACTACAACTAGATCTGAATTCACCTTGGCTAAACAGAGACAAACTAGATCTGAATTCACCTTTGCTACACAGAGACTACAACTAGAAGGTCTGAATTCAGCTTGGCTACACAGAGACAAACTAGACGGTCTGAATTCACCTTGGCTAAACAGAGACACACTAGAAGATCTAAATTCAGCTTGGCTAAACAGAGACAAACTAGAAGATCTGAATTCACCTTGGCTAAACAGAGACAAACTAGAAGGTCTGAATTCACCGTGGCTAAACAGAGACTACAACTAGAAGATCTGAATTCACCTTGGCTACACAGAGTCACACTAGAAGGTCTGAATTCAGCTTGGCTAAACAGAGAAAAAACTAGAAGATCTGAATTCAGCTTGGCTAAACAGAGACAAAAATGGTCTGAATTCAGCTTGGCTACACAGAGACTACAACTAGAAGATCTGAATTCACCGTGGCTAAACAGAGACACACTAGAAGGTCTGAATTCACCTTGGATAAACAGAGACACACTAGAAGGTCTGAATTCACCGTGGCTAAACAGAGACTACAACTAGAAGATCTGGATTTCACCTTGGCTAAACAGAGACAAACTAGAAGATCTGAATCACCTTGGCTAAACAGAGACAAACTAGAAGGTCTGAATCACCTTGGCTAAACAGAGACAAACTAGAAGGTCTGAATTCACCTTGGCTAAACAGAGACAAACTAGAAGGTCTGAATCACCTTGGCTAAACAGAGACAAACTAGAAGGTCTGAATCACCTTGGCTAAACAGAGACAAACTAGAAGGTCTGAATTCAGCCTGGTCGATTTCAGAAATGCGACGGGAACATGGACGATGGAAGAACAGAGAGAGAGAGAGAGAGAGAGAGAGAGAGGAGAGAGAGAGAGAGAGAGGAGAGAGAGAGAGAGAGAGAGAGAGAGGAGAGAGAGAGAAGAGAGAGAGAGAAAGAGAAGAGAGGAGAGAGAGAGAGAGAAGCTTGAACGCCAAAGACACAGACGACACAGAGCTAAAGGTTAAACAATGTCGACCACAGCACACTCGATCCAACATGTCCAAGAGGTTTGCAAAAAGCACGGCCTACATTCTTTTGATGTCTGGAGGACGTGTCGACAGCTGGAGGTTGTGGATCAGGACAGATGTCCTCCAGCCTGCGTACACTGTGTGCATCTACGTGTGAGTCATGTGACGGGGATATAAGCGTGCATGCATTTGCCAGCCACAAGGCAAAGGTCAACCTGCATTGATGTGCAATGATGTAAAAGACATTAGTCTAAACCGATTGTAGATAACATGAAAGAAATCTATCTTGCACTTTCTCTCGCGGTTCTTATTGGACTACTTAGTATCTTTTAATCGTTGTTTCACGTGTGTTGCTGTCTCGATTTTTAAACAAATCGTTTTCTGTGTTTACTTGATTCTTTTACTTATCTATTTTCCAAGTGCCAACGTGTTTTATATTTTCCAAAATGTCGAGTTTTACACCAACTAATTAGACACATCGACAGCACACACGAACGCGAGAATGCACGCTCACCACACACACACACGCACGCCACGCACACCCCACACACACACACACACACACACACACACACACCACACACACGCACACACACACACACACACACACACACACGCAACGCACACACACACACACACACACACCACACACACACACAACACACACACACACACACACACACACACACGTGCGCGCGCACGCGCGCACACACACACACACACACAACACACACACACCCCACACAACACACACCACACACCACACACACAACAAGAGAGGAGTGAGAGAGAGGTAAGAAGGGGGAGAGGAGAGAGGGAGAGAGGGGAGAGAGAGAGGAGGAGTGAGAGAGAGAGAGAGAGAGAGAGAGAGTTGGTTTATGCGTGTTTTTAGTGCACTCTTTTCCTCACCTAATTCTAATTCTCAACCTGCACCTGGGTTTCAGTGACAGCAGTTCTGCTCGCGCAATCTGTCTCTGTCTTTGTCTGTCCCTCTCTCTTCTCTCTCTCTCTATCTCTCTCTCTCTCTCTCTCTCTCTCTTCTCTCTTCTCTCTCTTCTCCCCTCTCTCTCTCTCTCTCTCTCTCTCTCTCTTCGGGGTGCAGAGTTCCGATGTGATCTCCATTGCGACGGCTGAAGGACTGACTGTCATCCGCTCTGCGTTCACTCCTTAGTGATATGCTCTGGCGACAGCTGAGGTATGGACTGTGTCTCTGTTTGGGGATGTGATTTGATGACAGCTGAAGCATGGACTGTGCCACTGTTGGTGATTGGACCTGGTGACAGCTGAGGTATGGACTGTGCCACTGTTGGTGATTGGACTGGTGACAGTGAGGTATGGACTGTGCCTGTTGGTGATTGGACATGGTGACAGCGGGAAGTATGGACTGTGCCACTGTTGGTGAAGTGATGTGGTGACAGCTGAGGTATGGACTGTGCCCTGTTGGGATGTGATGTGGTGAAAGCTGAGGTATGGACTGTGTCTCTGTTGGTGATGTGATTTTGGTGAAGCTGAAGTATGGACTGTGCCAATGTTGGTGATGTGATGTGGTGACAGCTGGGTATGGACTGTGTCTCTTTTTGGTGATGTGATGTGGTGACAGCTGAGGTATGGACTGTGCCTCTGTTGGTGATGTGATGTGGTGACAGCTGAGGTAAAGGACTGTGCCCCTGTGGTGATGTGGTGTGGTGACAGCTGAGGTATGGATGTGTCTTGTTGGTGATGTGATGTGGTGACAGCTGAAGTATGGACTGTGTCTCTGTTGGTGATGTGATGTTGGTGACAGTGAAGTATGGACCCGTTTTCTCTGTTAATGATGTGATCTGGTGACAGCTGAGGTATGGACTGTGTCTTGTTGGTGATGTGATGTGGTGACAGCTGAAGTATGGACTGTGCCTCTGTTGGGTGATTTTTGATGTGGTGCAGCTGAAGTATGGACTGTGCCTCTGTTGGTGATGTGATGTGGCGACAGTGAAGTATGGACTGCCTGTGTCTTGTTGGTGATTGTGATGTGGTGACAGCTGAAGTATGGACTGCCTGGTCTCTGTTGGTGATGTGATGTGGTGACAGCTGAAGTATGGTCTGTGTCTCTGTTGGTGATGGGATGTGATGACAGCTGAGGTATGGGGCTGTGTCTCTGTTGGTGATGGGATGTGATGACAGCTGAAGTATGGTCTGTGTCTTGTTGGTGATGGGATGTGATGACAGCTGGGTATGGACTGTGTCTCTGTTGGTGGGTGGGATGTGATGACAGCTGAAGTATGGGGCTGTGTCTTGTTGGTGATGGGATGTGATGACAGCTGGGTATGGACTGTGTCTTGTTGGTGATGTGATGTGGTGAATCTGAGGTATGGACTGTGCCTCTGTTGGTGATGGGATGTTTATGACAGTGAAGTATGGTCTTGTGTCTCTGTTGGTGATGGGATGTGATGACAGCTGAGGTTTTGGACTGCCTGTGTCTTGTTGGTGATGTGATGTGGTGACAGCTGAAGTATGGACTGCCCGTTGTTCTGTTGGGGATGTGATGTGGTGACAGCTGAGGTATGGGACTGTGCCCCTTTTTGGTGATGTGATGTGGTGACAGCTGAAGTATGGTCTGTGTCTTGTTTGGTGATGGGATGTGATGACAGCTGAGGTATGGACTGTGCCACTGTTGGTGATGTGATGTGGTGACAGCTGAGGTATGGACTGTGCCCCTGTTGGTGATGTGATTTTGGGTGCAGCTGAAGTATGGTCTGTGTCTTGTTGGTGATGGGATGTGATGACAGCTGAGGTAAAGGACTGTGCCACTGTTGGTGATGTGATGTGGTGACAGCTGAGGTATGGACTGTGTCTCTGTTGGGGATGGGATGTGGTGAAGCTGAGGTATGGGCTGTGTCTCTGGTTTGGGGATGTGATTGGTGACATCTGAGGTTTTGGACTGTGCTCTGTTGGTGATGTGATGTGGTTTACAGCTGAAGTATGGACTGTGCCTCTGTTGGTGATGGGATGTGGGTGAAGCTGAGGTATGGACTGTGTCTCTGTTGGTGATGTGGTTGTGGTGACATCTGAGGTATGGACTGTTGTTTTCTGTTGGTGATGTGGTTGGGGGTGAATCTGAGGTTATGGACTGTGTCTCTGTTGGTGATGTGGTTTTTGGTGAATCTGAGGTATGGACTGTGTCTCGTTGTGATGGGATTTTGATGACAGGAGGTATGGACGTGTCTTGTTGGTGATGGGAAAGTGAGACGCAGGTATGGCTGGTCTCTGTTGGTGATGGGAGTGATGCAGCTGAGGTATGGACTGGCCTCTGTTGGTGATGGGGGTGTGGGGACATCTGAGGTATGGATGTATTTGTTGGTGATGGGATGTTGGGAATCTGAGGGTTTTTGGGCTGTAATCTGTTGGTGATGGGTGTGTGCCCGCTGAGGATGGACTGTGTCTCGTTGGTGATGGGATGTGAGCAGCTGAGGTATGGACTGTGCTTGTTGGTGGGTGGGATGTGGTGACATCTGAGGTATGGACTGTGTCTCTTTGGTGATGGGATGTGGTGACATCTGAGGAGGATGTGATCTGTTGGTGATGGGATGTGATGCATCTGAGGTATGGCTGTAATCTGTTGGTGATGGGAAGTGATGACAGCTGAGGTATGGACTGTGTCTCTGTTGGTGATGGGATGTGATGACAGCTGAGGTATGGACTGTGTCTCTGTTGGTGATGGGATGTGGTGACATCTGAGGTATGGACTGTAATCTGTTGTCTGAGCCTCCCTCAGTGTTGTGATCTCCTGTCGACAGCTGGTAGACTGCAGCCTTACCGGGCTGTGCCTGTGAGAGAGATGCCATCTCCTTGTGACAGTGGGTGATTTGACTGTCCCCCACTCGGTGCTCCGCCCTGCTGATGTGATCTGCTGACAGATGACGGATGGACTGGGCGCTACTGTTTGTGCCTCCGCTACTGGGCTACCCAATCACAGCAGTGCCCGTGGCGTCGGGATGTGTGTGTG
>JAFLJL010019132.1:43158-52750 GCA_018398815.1 Conus ventricosus
GGGTGGGGAAAAGGGAGAGGAGAGGGAGAGAGAGGGGGGAGAAGGGAGAGAGGAGGGGAAGGGGGGAAAATGTGTGTGTGTGTATGTGTGCGTTGTTTGTTTTGGTGGGGTGTACATGTGTTTTTGCTTTGGGGGAAAAGGGGGTGGGGCACTGGGCCCAGTCTAAACGTTTTTCAAAATTTGGGACAGAGGCCAGCGCTGATCGCCCAAATCTCGCCTTTCTTTCACGGGGGGGATCCGGGTTTTATAAAGGGGGAACTTTTGGAAAATGTCAAGCCTAGGGTTTCTTGGAGTTTTTTTTTGTCTTTGTGATGTGTGTGTGTTTTGGTGTGTGGTTTTGTGTGTGTGTGGTGGGGTGTGTGTGGTGTGTGTGTGGGTGTGTGTTGTGTGTGTGTGTGTGTCTGTCTGTGTGCGCTCCGCCCCGGCGCGCGGCGCGCGGGGCGGGGGGTGTTGTGTGTGTGGTGTGTGGGTGTGTGTGTGTGTGTGTGTGTGTGTGTGTGTTTGTGTGGGGGGTGTGTGTGGTTTTTTGGAGCAAAAAGTTAAAAAAGGTGGCAGTTTTATATTTTCCAAAAATTGAAAGTTAGTTTTTGTTGGGGAAGGGGGAAGGGGAATGGCCCGGGCGACCGACGCCCGAAACAAAAAAAACAGATTGGGGAAAACCCCAACAACAACAACAAAACAAACCCCCAACCAAAAACCCCCCAAAAAAAACAAACCAAAAACACACCACACACAAACACCACACCCCACAAAACCACACCCCCCACACACACCCCCACACCCCCACACACAAAAAACCCCCTCTACACACACACACAACACACCAAAACCCCCCAACCCCACACACCCACACAAACCCCACACCCCCCAAACACACACCCCCCCCCCAATCAAAAACACACAAATACCCACACCACCCCACCCCACCACAACACAACCCACCAACACCCACCCACACACCCACACCCACACACAAAATTAAACCAATTCAATTTAATTCCCCCAAATTTTTAACCACCCCAAAAAAATTAAACAAAAAACTCCAAACCCCAAACACGGGTTAACCATTGCAAATTAATTTCAAACAAACCCCCAAAACAATTTCCCAAAAACACAAAACCAAACAAATTTCTTCTTCCCTTTTTAATTTAAATTTTAAAACCTTTAAAACCCTGTTTTGGGGTTTTTGGGAAAAAATTTTTAAAAAAGGGAGAAATTTTTCCCCAAAAAAGTTATTTATTTTTGGGGAATTTCCCTTGATGAAGGGAACATTCAAAAAAAATTTTCCCCCTTTTTTGAAATTCCCAATTTTCAAAAATTAGGTTTTCCCTTTTTAAATTTTAAATTTACAAAATTTGAAATAAAAGGGTTTTAAAAAATTTTTTGGTATTTTTTAAAAAGCCTTTTTTTTTTTCTTTTCCAAAAAAGAATTTTTTAAAATTTCCCCCTTTAATTGGAAAAACGGCTTTTTTAACAGAGGTGCCAAATTTTAAAGCATTTATTTTCAATTTCCTTTTTAAAAGGTAAAACGAATTTTTTTTTGGTAAAATTTAAGTTCCCAAAAAAAACCCCCTTTTTTTTTTAAATTAAAAAATTTTCTTTTTTCAAAAAACTCCCCAAATTAAAGGGAAACTTTTTTTTGAATTTTTTAAAAAGAAATTTTTTATTTGGTTTGGGAATAATTTAAAACCCCAAAAAAACAAAACCCCGAAATTAAAATTTTTTAAATTAAACTAAGCCCGGTTTAAAGATTTCCTTTTTTTTAAATTAAATTGAAGTTTAATTTACTTTTTTAATTTTTAAAAAAAAAAATTTTTTAAAAGAACCCAAAAACTTCACTTTTTTAATAAAAAATTTTTCCCCTTTTTTCACCTTTTTTTTTTTATTTTTTTTTTTTTTTTTTTTTTTTTTTTTTTTTTTTTTTTTTAACCAACAAACACAGGTACAACTATGGAATAAAATTTAAATTGTATGCAAACAAAAATTTGGGAAATTTTTGCTTCCTTCCCTTTTTTTAATAATAAAAACATTCCCTTTTGCCCCTGTTTTTTGCCATTTTTTTGCTTTTTTTAAACCCGAACCTTTTGCGGAACTCGATGCCTAAGAAATTTAATTGTTTTTTAAGAACCTTTTTTTTTTTTTCCCCCAAAAAAAAAAAATTTCACGGCAAACTTTTTTCCCCCCCTTAAAAGAAAACCTATTTTTGTTTTTTTTGGGCCCTTTACTTCAGTTGCCATTGCAGGGAAATTTTAAAAATTTTTGGCTTAAGTTTTTTTTCCCAAAGTGATTTAGAATTTGCCGTAAAATTGTATCATAGCATATAACAATAAAAGAATTTTAAATTTAAACTTTAAATTGTTTTAACTCTTGGTTTTTATCATATTTTTGATTTTAAAAAATTTTTTTGGGCCAATTTTGGAAAACCTGTTGTGACCCTTCAAAATTTAATTTAAAAAATTTAAGGGGGAAAAAGGTTTTTTTCTCCTTGACCCGAATCCCCTAAAATCCCCAAAAAGGAACTCTGTTTTTGACCTTTTAAAAAAAATCCCACGATTTTATTTGATCATACATTTTGTTAAACCGGGTGCAGTTTTTCCCGGGATATGCCTTGACTCAACATTTTGTGCCTTAAAGATTGTTTTCCAAATTTAGAACCAAATGCCTTTCTGTTTTTAAATTAAAAGCCTATAAAATTTTCATTGTTGATTGCAAACATGTCAATTTTTTGTTTTAAGAAAAAAAAGCATGGTAAAAGCGTGTTTCCCATGCGTCAAACCTCCCTTGGGTTTTTTAAAAATAAGTTTTTTTTGGGGTTTAAACAAAAAAATTTAGTCGGTTTTTGAAGGGACGGGGAAAATTTTTTGTTTAACATTTTAACGGTTTACCCTCTGTAGTTATTGCGTCTTTTTGGGATTTTTTTGGGCCTTTTTAGAGGGGGACAATTAACCCTGTCCCCCAATTTTTCTGGTAAAATTCCAAAACCCCAAAACCCTTTTTTAAAAAATTTAAAAAATTTTAAAAATTTGGTCTTTTAAGGACACTATTCTTTTTATTTCTTTCCCTTCCCAAAAATTCAACTCCTGTCCCTTTTTTTATTTTTTTAAAACTTTTAAGGGACTTTTAAATTTCCCCCATCCCAGTAATTAAAATTTTTAAAAATTTGTTTTAGATTGAAAATTTCCTTCAGATACTTCTTTACAAAAATGAATCATTACTTTCCAGTTTTTTTTGTTTTAGGGATAAAAAATTTGTTTTTAGGCTTTTCCAAGAGGTTTTATAGGGGAGGGGAAAATTAAAGCTTTTTTCCCTTTTAAATTTTTCCTCCAAAAACCCCCTTTGGGATTTTAGTTTTAAAAAGCTCGAAATTTCTTATGCCTTTTCTCTTTTGGCTTTCTTTAGATCGTCTCAAAAAAAATTTTTAAAATTTTTTGGGGTTTTTTAGCGGCAAAGATTTTTTTTGATTAGGCACATTTTCTTTAAACCAATTTTTTTTCTTTTTATGTTTTGTTCCCCTTTTTTTAAGGGTTTTTGGGCCTTCCGGGAAAAAAAAACCCCTTACATTTTTTTTCCTTTTTAAATTTAAAAAAACACCAGTTTTGTTTTGCCTTCGTTGAATTTTTAATTTTAAATTTTCCCTTTTTTGGGTTTAAAAAAAAAAGGGGTTAAATTGAATAATTTCCCAAAGTTTCCCACAAAAAAAAAACCAAAAAATTAAAAAAAAAAAAAAAAAAAAAAAAAAAAAAAAAAAACCCCCAAATATTTTTTTAAAATTAAAAAAAAAATTTCAAAAATCTTAAATAAAAAAAAAATTTTAAAAAATAAAAAAAAAAAAAAAAGGAAAAAAAAAAAAAAAAAAAAAAAATAAAAAAAAAAAATAAAAAAAAAGAAAAAAATAAAAAAACTTAAACTTTAAAATTTCTTGCTTTTCCTTTAAATATCTAGACCCAATGTAAAAATCCAACTGGGCTTCCTTTACATGGGGCATTTTTCCAATCCCAGCATTTAAACCCAATTCTTCCGTTAAAAAATCTTTTTTTGACAGTTTTTTTACATAAATCAAAGAGCCGAAAACCAAAATTTTTGGCCTTTGCTTATTTTGAGATGTTTTTTCTTTGAAAAGGGTTTGGGAAATTATCTTCGCCCCATATCATAGAGAACATCGGAAAAACCCCGACTGGGGTGAACTAAATTCATATAAAAATATTCTACGGGGGGGAAAATAATTTTTTAAAACGCCCCCCAAAAACAAAAAAAACTTTAACAATCCTTAAATTTATCTTGAATGATGAAAATTTCCCTTTTTCAATCACTTTAAAACCCTTTTAAAACATTGCTATAAACCCCTGAACTTTCGGGAGGGTGTTCCGCCCCCCAACCCCGACAGTTTTTTTCATAACCTGACAGTGATCTTTTTAATGACAACCCCCCAACCCACCGAATAAAGGGAAAAAAACCCACACACGTAGATAGCTTGCTTTTGAAAGGCTATTCCAATACCCCCAGAACGTTATTAGCAGGCATTTTTGTTAAACGTTTAATGTCATATCCCCAGTCACTGAAGCAATCAGAGATAAATTTAAAAACCAAACTTGTTTTCAGTTTTTGTTCAAGGAAAAAAAGGGAATGTCGAATGTTAATATTTGTTACCCAAAATTTCCCCCAAATGGGACGGGGAAAGCAAAACCCCCAAACTTTAAAAAATCCCAAAAACCGCTCACGATCATGGTGCCGTGTTTATCCCCATCCACACACACACCCCACCCCCACCCCGATTTCATAAAACTCAACCCCCCCCCCCCCCCCCCCCCCACCCCGCCCCACCCCCACCCACCACCCAACACCCCACACCCACACCCAACCCAAATTCTCCTACCCACAGCCCCCCCACACACAACCACCCAACCCCCCCCCACACAACAAACAACCCCCACACACACCCCCAAACAACACACCGAGATACATCCAACAAAACACCCACACACACACACACAACACACACACCCACACCCAACCCCCCCACCCACACACACAACCCACACCCCAACCCCCACCAAAGCCGCCACAAACAAAACACCCCAGACAAAAACCACAACACCCCCACCCCCCACAACCCCCCACAAACCAAAGTTCCCTACATACACCCACACCCACACACACCCACACAAAAACAAAAAACCCACAAAACCACCCCCCCCACCACCCCCACCAAAACACACAACACCCCAAAACCCCACCACACAAAACCCAACACAACACACCAAAAACACACACCACCCACCACACCAAAAACCCCACACACACCAAAATCCCACCCCCCAGGGTACCTACACACCCAACACACACACCAACCCACACAAAACCAACACACCACACACACCCACACACACACACACACAAAACCCCCCACACCCACACACCAACCTTTCACACAACAAACCCCCACTCACAAAACAAAAACACTTTCACACACCCCCAAAAAACACACCAACATAATACACACACCACACAAAAACACCACACACACACCACACACACACACACACCACAAAACACACCCACCAAAAACACCACCACACCACACACACACAAACACATCGTTAATAAACTCACACACAAAACCCCTAAAAAAGTAAAAAGGAAAATTTATTTCCCTGGCAAAAAACGTCTCACCACCCTTTAAAAGTCTTACCCCCAAAAACAGGGTTTGATGTGTTTACCCTACCTTTACAATGCCCAAAATTTTTTGCAAACCCTGGGGTCGGGTTTTTCGTGTTTTCCCAATTTTTCAATGTTTCCAAAAAAAAACGTTTTCTTGCCCAATCATAAATTTGCGGGTTTGGGGTCATGCATACGTATTCGAGGTGCATAAAATACAGACACACTAACCCCACAACAACACCCACACAACCCCAGCACCGCGCACACGACGCGCACACAACACCCCACCCACCACACACACACACACACACACACCCAAAACCCCACACAACACACCACACCAAAAAACCCCACCCCCACACACATGGAACCCGTGGTGACTTTTTCTGATATGGCTGGAACTTTTGTATCAAATTCTTTTTCTTTTAATTTTTTGATTCCAAGGAGTGTTTTTTTGTCAATATTTTAAAAGGGGTTTTTATTGTCAAAATTCAAAGGGGTTTCTTGTTTTTCAATTTCAAAGGGGGTTTTAAAAATCAAAATTTTGGGTTGGGGGTTTGGTTTATTGTACATTCCCGCCCTAAAGGGGTTGTTAAAACCCAAAAAAAAAAAATTGATTTTTTTTCCTATCATATTCGAATGCAGGGAAAAGGGTAGACAAGTAATAGGGTTTTGTCCTTTTCGGGGGGAAGAGGAAAAGGGGGAGAGAGGGGGAGGGGAGAAGGGAGGGAAGGGGGGGAGAATGGAAAAGGAAAAGGGGGAGGGAGAGGGGAGGGGAGAGAGAGAGAAAGGAAAAAGGGAGAAAAGAAGCCAGGAAAAGAAAGAAGACTTCAGAAGGCCAAAAGAAAACAGGCGACAGACCCGCGAAGGGGACTAGACAGGGCCCCGAATTTTAAACAGAACCCGAGACCGAGACCGAGTAGTTGAAAAGGGAGGGGGTGGCTTTCCCCCGAGACGAGGGCGTTTGGGGCCCAAACCCATTCCAAAAGAACTCTGTAAAAAGGTTTGGGCCTTTTTCTGGAGTGGACAATGGGCTGAAACCCTCTCCCTAGGGGCTTTGGGGTTTTTCCTGGTTTTTCGTGGGTGTTTTTTGGAAAATCTGAAAACAAACCACTACTTTTGAATCAAAAATTTCTGTATATAAAGAAAAAAAACTAAACCCCTCCAAAGAAGAAAATCCCAAAGGTTTGCGCCCCTTACATGTTTGAATTTACCCCCGTGTGTAAAAGAGCTAAAAGCAACCGAAAATGTAATTTTTTGGCAAGGGATTCCAAAACAAACACGTTTTTCTCTTCTTTCTCCCCTCTCTCTTTCTTCTCTTCTCTTCTCTCTCTCTCTCTCTCTTCCCCTCTCTTCTTTTCAAAAAAAACCCCAAAACCCAACAAACCCCCTTCCAACCCCACCCCCCAAAAACCCCACCAAAAAACACACAAAAAACAAAACCCCCCCCCCCCCAAACACAAAAACAAACCACACACACCCCACCAAAAACCCCAAACACACAAAATGTGGTGTGCCTTATTACCGTTGTTATTGTTCCCAAAAATGGCCGGGGCCCTTTTTTTTGGGGGCCCGCCGCGCAGCCCCGCCGGTTTTTTTTTTTGTAAGATGGGGGGCCGGGAAAGGGGGGAAAAAAACAAAACCCGGCTGAGGGATCTGCCCAAATTCCCAAAGGGGGATGTCTGTGGCTCTGTGCCCAGACAAAAGATCTTTGTTAAACACAGAATAAAGACAGAACCCTTAGGACCCTTTTTTTGGGTTTTTTTTTTGGGCTTAAATTACAAATCTTTCCAAATTTTCACTGGTCTGGAAAAACCCCCCAGCCCTGCCCGCCCACCCTTTCCCTTTTTGTGACCCCCATTTCCCCCCTCCGCCCCTGGGGGGTGCCGAATTTTTAACCCCCTTTTTGTCCCCCCCTAAACTTTTTAAATTTTCTAGTTGGCCGTTTGATAGATTGTGTGGGCCCCGAAAAAACGCCCCCCCTCCCCCCACACCAAACCCACCCCACCCCAAAAACCCCCAAAACAAACACCCACCACCCACACCACACAACCCACACCACCCACACATCCACACCCCACCACAAAACCCCAACCCCCACCCACACACCAACACCACAACAACCCCACACCCCCCCCCACCCACCACACACCCCACACACACCCCACAAACCCCCCACAACACACCCCAACCCCCAACCACCCCAACACCCCGCCCACCACACCGAGATTTTAGCCCCGCTGTTGGGAAGGCAAAACACCAACAACACACACCACCCACACCCAAACACCCCCAAACCCCCACAACAAAACACAAACACAAACATTCCACCCAAAACGGGGGGGCACGGCGCCAAAAACACAACAGAGTCATACGGGCCCCCACTATGCACGGATGTGGGGCCCCGCAAGGCGGCACCCCCCCCCCCCCCACACCCCACACAACAAAAACCCCAAACAAAAGTTTTTGGGATGAAACGATATTGCGATTGGGGTTTTTTTATAGATAAACGGAGCCTTTCCGCTCTGGCAAATCCTTTCCAATTGGCCGTGACGAAAAAACGGAGGGTTTCAATATACATTTGCCAAAAATAATCGATTAGGTTGCCCAAAAAAATTTTCTTTTGGTTGCCCAAAACGATTTATCGATCCCCTTGTACAGCCCAAATTTTTAAAATGAGGCCTGACAAAGGGGGGGGTTTATCGATAATGCTGCAATTTACAAAAGATCGGGGGGGGTGGGTTGTCGTTTTGTTTCCGAAAAAAATGAAAAAGGGTGATAGAGGTTTACCTGGAGGCATACACGATTCCCCCCCCCTCCCAGAAAATTTCTTCTTTTCCCTTTTTCAGGCTTCCCGAAAAGTCGAAAGCCGTCGGGGTTTTGTTTTTATGTTGGGTTTTTGTTGTTGTTTTTTTGTTGTTGTTGTTGTATTTTTGATTAAAGTTTTTTTTTTTCGTTTTCCCAAATTTCGTGATTTGACGAAAAAATAAAAAAGAGCGGGGAAAAAAAGGTTAAAATAAGGTCAAAAAAAATAAAATTTTTGTTAAACATTAAAACAAAAAATAGAAATTTCCCCTTTAATTTAAGTTTGGGGAAAAAAAAAAAAGCATATAACTTTTTTCTCTCGCCCCTTGGGTGTTACCTATTCGTTTGGGGTTTGTGGTGTGGGGGTGTGTTGTGTGTGGGGTGTGTTGTGTGGGGCGTGGTGCGTTTCGTGCGTGCGTGCGTGGTGCGTGCGTGCTGCCCTGCGTGCGTGCGTGCTGTCGTGTGGTTTTGTGTGTGTGTGTGTGTGTGTGTGTGTGGTGTGTGTGTGTGTGTTTTGTGTTTTGTTTTGTGTTGTTGGGCTGTTTTTGGGCTGTGTGTTTTGTCTTCCTGCCCCAAAATTGTCAAAATTGTTTCTCTCCCCCTCTCTCTCTCTTCTCTCTCTCTCTCTCTCTCCCCTCTCTTCCCTCTTCTTCTCTCTCTCTCTCATATACCAACCACAAAACACCACACACACACAAACAACCACACACCCCACACCAAAACACCACACACAACACCCCCACCCCAAACAACCACACACGCAGCACGCACGCACGACGCCGCACACACAACCCCCAAAACCCCAAAAAACACACACACAACCCCCCACACACACCACACACAAAACACACACCCCCCCAAAAAAAACCACAACACAACACCACACACACCACACCCCCACACACAAAACACACACAACCACCCACAAAAAAAAAAAAAAAAAAAAAAAAAACCCCCCCCCCCCCCCCCCCCCCCCCCCCCCCCAAAAGGAAACCCCAAAAACAAACCCCCAACCCAAACCCCCACCCAAACCCAAAAACATTATCACAACAACATACAAACACACACACCCCACAAAACACCCCCCACCCCCCCCAACACCCCAACACACACACAACCCCCCACAACA
>JAFLJL010019133.1:0-25309 GCA_018398815.1 Conus ventricosus
CAATCTTAAGATCTGAACCTTACTTGGGATCACTCGAGTGTCGTAGTGAACCACTTAAAATCCAAGATCAAACACCGATAAGTGGGTTCATCGATGGCCTAGAAGGCCACACTCTAAAGTTTCGAAACCTCCTACCTGGATCACTCGATCGATGAACATTAAAGTCACCGATATCAAAGATCGCCGTCACGCTGGCGGCAAAGTAAAGGAAATCAGGAACTCTTCGTAGAATTTTTGAATCTTCATTTAACACAGGATCAGCGTAAATGTTTGTCTAGAGGCCTGAAGTTTGTGCCCCTCAAGCCTACTGCCAACCAATCCACCACAGCCTTCCACTGCAAGTGTTTCTTTCGAAGACTTCGCCTGGCAGCCTACTTCTCCAACACTGCATCATCACCCCCTCACAGAGAGGTGACAGCGACATTGCTGCACTGTTCCCACGCCCCCCCCCCCCCCCCCCAACACCTGGACTCCAAGTCTGGAGCTTTCCCTGCTTTAGACTTTTACATACAGACTTGTACCAATGAAATCAGCCAGCTACTCTCCAAACCCTTTCATTACTCCAACATGACACCAGGAGAAGAAATAGCTCTACGGGAGCTCAAAGAAAGGAAAGACATTATCATCAAACCAGCGGACAAGGGAGCGCAGTGGTTGTATGGCAGAAAGACTTGTACATTCAAGAAGCCAGGTCACAGCTTCAAATGCTAGCTTCTACAGCCCTATCCCCAAGAAAACTACAAAGACTGACAATACTCTCATCCGAAAAACTCTCAAGACTGCCATCGAAAAGGGCCATCTTCCCCCAGAAGCTCTCAACGCTGTCATGAAAGAACCACGTGAGTCCCTCTTCAAACCTTCTCCCGAAGATTCACAAGACCAATAATCCAGGACGACCAATTGTCTCAGCTTGCCCCCTGCCCCACTGCTCTCATCTCAGCTTTCCTTGACTCTGTCTTCCAACCGCTGGTGGCTGCCCTACCCACCTATGTCAAGGAAAACCAACCATGCACTCAATCTGCTTAACAACTTCTCCTTCCCCTGATGACTGTACCGACAAGCTGCTGTTCACCATGGACATTGTCTCCCTGTAAAACGAACATTCCGCACCAGGAGGGTCTCCTAGCAATTAAACACTTCCTGCAGAAAAGCTCCTTCAACCTCCAAGTTCCCACTGTCCTCCACTTGACAGAACTTGCCTGACCCTCAACCCTTTCCTTCAACGAGGATCACTTCCAACAGTGCAGTGGCGTGGGCCATGGGGACGAAAATGGGTCCCAGTTCTGCCTGTCTCTTCGTCGGCTACATTGAGGAGCAAGCCTTCAGCCAGTATACAGATACACTCCAACGCTGTTCAGGCGCTACATCGATGACATCCTGGGAGTGGCAACATGTAGCAAAGAGTCCCTCCAGACCTCATCAACCTTCTGTCCACCTTCCACTCTGCTTGAAGTTCACCCACAGTATCTCTGACACCTCCCTCTCTTTCCTTGACATCACTGACACCATCCAGCCTGAGCCCAACTACCCAAGACTGACCACCAGCATCTACTACAAGGACACAGACTCCCATTCTTACCTTCTGTACAACCTCCAGCCACCCACAACCCTGCAAAGACAGTATTCCACAGCTCAGTTCCAACGGCTCCGTCGCATCTGCAGTGAGGATCAAGACTTTGAACATCAAGCACGCAAGATGTGATTTCTTTTGTGCTAGACAGTATCCAGAGGACTTGGTTTACAAGGGTCTTGAGCCAGCTCGTTCTATCCCTCGCTCCCGACCCTGACTCCTCAACATCGTTGTAAGCACGACGAGCGCCCTGTTGCTGTCCTCACGTTTTCACCCCCACAACCTCCTGTAAAAAACATCTTGCTCCACAACTTCCACATCATACAGTCTGATCCTTCCCTACAAGAAGTTTTTCCCCGCCCACCACTAATTGCGTTCAAACGTGACACCAACCTTCGGGGCCACCTGTGCGAGCTGCTATCCCAGAGACAGACCATCCCCCCTCCAGGCAACAGTCCTTGTGGTATAAAAGGCTACAAACATGCCCATTCATCGACCAATCAAGGACCATCATCGGCCCCAAGGAAAGTTCACTGTCAAGGCGCCGTTCAACTGCCAGACTGAGAACATAGTGCATGTCCTTACATGTACACTGTGCAACAGACAAATACACTGGTGAGACATACCGTCGCCTAGACAATCGCTACTCGGAGCACCTGCGGTCAATGCGCCTGGATACAGTGACCCGGAGGCGTCCTTCAACACCCCAACACAAGCTTCAGTCCACTCAAGGGTTGCTGTGTCTGCAGAACACGCAAGTGCCCTTACAGACTGTTCATGGAGTCTACAGTCATCGCCCCGCCTCGCACCCGCTCCCAAATGGACTGAACACCAAGGAGTGACTGCTGGTCGTCCAGCCTATCCTAACAATTTTTGTTTGTTGTGTGTCAGTATGGGTGTCACCCTTGTCAGTGTGTGTGAAGGTGGCATGTGTACACAAAGATGTGTGTACACCAGCAGCCTCTTTCCAATCCTTGTCCTTTCCCCACCCCACCCCCTCTCTCTCTCCCCTCTCCCCCCCCCCTCGTCTCTCTTCCTAAACAACCATACTACGTTATTGCACACCAGTCTTTTCTAGGATAGCGTTCTTCTTAAGACCGAAAAGGCAGGACGAAGTCAAATTACCACTTCTGCGGTCACTGAAAGAAACAAATCAGGTTCGAAATAACGGTATCTGACCAGGAGTTATATGTTAGTGAGTTTCCTCCCTTGAGACTGTAAGCTTGCTGAGGGCTCATCTTAAGAAGCATTTATTTATTTTCCCTCCCCCCCCATTGACCCCACTCATCCACGTCAACAGCACATACTGTTAGTGGAGGCAGAATTAGCTATATCTACCACTGCAGATATTATGCTTTTCTCCCCTTATTTCTTGCTTATCTCCCCTTATTTCTTCAGCGAAGTCAGAAGACCAAGCCGTTGTTTATGATAGAGTAGAGTAATAGATATATATAGAGATGAATAAATATATATTTATTATATATATATAGGTATAGATATATAATATATATATATATAAAGCAAAAGTTCAATAGTAACGTAACTGAGCACCATTTCAGCAATTTTGGAAGAGGCCAGATTGGTTGTAACGACGGCAAGATGATAGGGGAGTGATAAACAAAGCAGTGCGCTTATGTCTTAGATTGAAAATTTAGGGGGAAGATAAGCTTCAGATCTGCAGTGGCAGAGAATTTCTGCCTAATTAACAGTATGTTCTTGAGTGGGATGGGGAATATAAATGCTTCTCAAGATGAGCCTTTCAGGCAAGCTTATAGTCTCCAAGGGGGAAACGATTCTCCGAAAGGGGGAAACCCACTAACTTATCAACTCCCTGTCAATACCGGATTTCCGAAAACTGGGGCGCAACTGAGTGTGCGCCACAAGCACGTGGGTGGCGCTCGGGATGTTTGTCATTTATTACAGTGTTAGTGTTTCTTTGAGCCAGGGGAAGGGTGCAGTTGTTAGGTAAAGAGAGGATCAAGAATTGGGTGAAAACGGATTGTTTGTAGGTGAGACAGCTTGTCAGCAGAATGAGTAAATAAGGGAAACAAGCTCCGAAAGGCAACTCACGAACGGATCATAACTCCTGGCAATACGATTGCGGATCCGGGGCGCAACTGAGTGTGCGACCAGAAGCACGTTGTGTGGGCGCTTCGTGATGTTTGTCAATTATAACAGTGTTTAGTGTTTCTTTTGAAAAGCCAGGGAAGGTGCAGTGGGGTGAATAAGATAGTACAAGAATTTGTGAAAACGGATTTGTTTGAGTGAGACAGCTTGCCAGCCATGAAAATGTGTAAAGTAAGTGCAGCGAGGAAGAGAAGAGTGTGTAGTGATAGTACCATTATGAAAAAAGCTTCATTATGTTACAGAGGCGTGAATTCTACCAGTAGGCAGAGCGCTGGACAGACAGTGTATGGGGATACACTTGATTGAAAAAGATCTCCCGGAGTTTGGAAGATACGCAAAAGAGGAAAGAGGGGAAGGGTGGTTAACAGAGGCCCCACCATGAGCCGTTTGTGTCACACTTCCCCTTCCAACTATCGTGTTTGGAATGCCCAATCAGTCAGAAACTAAGAGACAGAACTTGCTTCTAATGCAAAGGATCGCCATGAATACAGAAGAAGCAAACTTGATCTGTCTCTCAGAACGGGTGGCTGAAGAAGATCACGGGACCCAGAACATTCCCGGTTTCCGTACATAGACTGGTATCCGTTCTAGTGAAATCACTGAAATTAAAGGGCGGGGGTTTGCGTGTGTGTGAACACAAAGTGGGCACCCACGTGACAGTCAAGGAATCTGTGTGCACTGAAGACAAAACTGATAGTGTTGCCGACCGCCTTTTTATCTCCTAGAGAGTCAAACCAGATCTTCGTCACAGTATGTTCTCATCCCAGGCACATGTTGAGACTGCTCGGGAAATGATCACTGCTGTGTCCAGAGACTGTCCTTCAGCCTCACCCTGATGCTCCCTCCTTTGTGATGGTGGATTCTCAACAAATGCCGCCTGACCCCAATCCTCCTGCCTCACTTCAAGCTTTACGTCCACTGTTGCACCTGTGCCGAAGCCACCCTGGACTGTGCTATGGCAACATTCCGTCTGCACTACCGCTCCCCGACAGCTGCCGAAGCTGGAAGGGCGATCCACAACATGGGTCCAGCTGGTGCCTGTATACGGCAAAAGTACAAAGGTAAAGCCTGTTGGTCAAGACAGTGAAGAAGTGGACAAAAGAAACGCTGAGAGCTGAACGGTAGTTTTTGAGTGTACAGACTGGGATGACTTCCTGAAGGACGACTCCCCTTGACTACAGCAGCTGTGGTATTCGCTGGACAACATCAATTTCTGTGAAGTACAGGATCGCCGACGCAAACAGGTCAAAAATATACGGCAATGACAAACGTGGGTCTCAAAACAGCTGAAAACCTGCATGAATCCAAAAGTGGAAAGCCCGCCTAAGCACGATGACTCCATGACAACTAGCGGTCCAACACACATCCAAGATCGACAAGCAGATCCGGGAAGACAAAAGGCTATTCAAGACCAAACTGTGAATAACTTCAGATCCTGTGAAGCCAAACAAGAATGGAAAGGCATCGAAACGATCATGGATACAAAGCAAGAGGCCACTGGCTGCAAGTTGATGAAGGAATTTAACTTGCAGAAGAACTGAAGACTGGCGAATCTAACACGCGATTTTGACAAGCACGACCTAAAAGAGCAGCAGAACAAGCCGATGGAGAAGTCCTGACTCGTCCCTTCACAACCAGTACAAATTAGGGAAGAGAAGTCCGATGCGTTCAGAAATCAGACCCACACTGCAGCTGTCCTGAACTACATCAGCAGCAAGACCACCAAAGCCTCAGTGATTCCCTGGCCCTGTGTACTCACGCCTTGTTTCGCAAAGATCTGTAGATGAGGGAACCAGTCCCGCATCATGCGTGGAAGACTCATTGCGTTTCTATGGGTTCCAGCCGCCAAGAAGCCTCCCCAAAGAACTGAATGACTACAGACCTGTGCCGACTCGGTTCCATTTAATGTGGCTTGAAAAGATATATACTGCACTGCTGCAACCGAAACGGTGTCAGCAAGACCCGCTACAAGTCGCCTATTCAAAGAACAAGAGCACCGAGACGCCATTTTAACACTGCTGCATCACTTGTACAGTCACCTGGAGAAACCAAAGTCATACGCACGCCTCTTGATTCATCGACGTCAAGCAGCGCATTCAACACCATCCAGCCCCATCTCATCGTTTGAGAAGCTCCTGAACCATGGCAGTCAAAACCTGGGCCTGATCCATGATCTTAGATTTCTGACGGAAAATCCTCAACGAGTACGTTGGCAAAGAACTCTCAACACAAAAGCAACCAACACAGGAGCCCCACAGGGTTGCGTCTTATCGCCATCCTGTTCACTCTCTACACCGCCAGACTGTCCGCGCAGAGAGTAGTCGACCCTGCTGATTAAATTTGCAGATGACACCTCCTGACCGGGCTCATCCAGGAGGTTGATCGCCCATACTTACAGGCTGCCCAAGCAAACTGTTGATTGGTGTGATGACCACTTCCGAGCTGAATGTTGCCAAAACGAAAGTGGGACTTCGATTTCCGAAGGAACCGCTGTGACTTCCAAACTCTGAACATCAATGCCACCAGTAGAGAACTGTCAGCTCCCCTTTATACAAATTACTTAGGGACATCATCGACGACCGCTGAGCTGTCTGCCAAACGTGATGCCTGCGCCAAGAAGCCAACCAGCGCCTGGATTCCTTCGGATGCTGAGATCCTTCCAAGTCAGCCAGGAAGATAACTGTCCCTCTTCTACCAATGCGGTGTCAGAGTGTCATGCTTAACAACCAACATCTGCTTCTGCAAGCAGCGCCAAGACAGCGGACACCAACAGCTGGAGATTATAGCAACGGACTCAGCACGAGTGGTGAAGGCGACCCTTGCAACACCAACACCTTCTTTTGCGGGACTGCCAAATCAAAAAGCTGATGGCTATCATAAACAGACACTCCCAACCCCTTCACCCTGCTGTGCAGTCTTTGCAGTCCAACAAGAGGGCTCTCGGCGCCTGCGTTGTCCAAAGGCCAGACCACCGTATGCGAAATCTTTCTGCCAACTGCTGCAGCTGTACAACGCAGCAACATGAGGACGAGAGTGAATCAGACTGCCTGCAGAGTGCCTGCATACATGCGTTCATTTACGAAGGGAGGTGGCGGCGCACGCACACGCACAGGCGCACACGCACACGCGCACGTGGTGTGTGGTGTGTGTGTGTGTGGTCTGTGTGTGTGTGTGTGTGTTGTTGGGGTGTGTGGTGTTGGACAGGGAAGCTCCAAGAAAGAGGGAAAGCCAACGAACCTGTGTTTGGAAAATGTTTGGGGTAGCATGGGGAAGTGGGAAACTGCATGGGTGTGTTTAACCATGTGTAACTTAGAAAATGCACGTGCTATGAATTGACTGCTTGTTGTAATGCAGCCTGACTTTTAACACCTTTTGAGATTATCATACTTGTGTGGTGTGGTGTGAGTTTGTTTGTGGGGTGTGTGCGTGTGCGTGCGTGTGCGTGTGCTGTGTGTGCGGTGTGTATGTATGTGGTGTGTATGTGTGCGTGCGTGCGTGCTGCGTGCGTGCGTGGGTGTGTGTGCTAGTAGATGTGGGGAGAGGTGTGAGGGGGGGTAGGTATAATAAGGAGTGTGTTTTATCAGACTTAAATGGTTATCGTTTTAGATTTTTCCATGTTTTTAGCTCTCCGGCTCTGTCCATCTGGCGTCTGTCTCCCCCCTCTCTCTACACTTCTCTCTCTCTCTCTTCCTCCACTCTCTCCCTCTCTCAGCTCTCCTCTCTCTCTCCTCTCCTTCTCCTACCCCTCCCTCTCTGTCTGTCTTCTGGCTGTCCCTCTCCTCTCTCTCTCTCTCCTCTCTCACTCGCCCGCTCTCCTCTCTCTCACTCTCTCTCTGGGTCTGTCTCCCCGGCCTGACATCTGGCGCTCTCTGAGTCCTCTCTGCTTTCTCACCTTCACTATGTCTGTCTCTAAAACAACATGCACTCTTTGGCCTTCCCCTTTGGTTGTCTCTGTCCTGTCCCTCTTTTTCTGTTATCATCTTTACTGTTTCCCTCCATCTCATTTCCCAGTCACTCAATATATAAGTCCATTTCCCCCCTAATGTACATTCTATGACAGCAAGATAAGAGAGTGGTTGAGCAGGGATGGACGGGGGGGGGGGGGGGGGGGGGGGGTTGGAGGAGTGGGAAGGATGGGAGGGTGAGAGAGCGAGAGAGAAGTGATGTGGGTTTGGGCACGTCGGTAATACATACACACTTGCGGAGTGTGTGTATGGGTGTGTGTTGGTTGTGTGGGTGTGGGGAGTGGGTGTGGTTTGGGGGTTAAATGTTTGGTATGGATGGGTTATTGTATAACATGTCTAATTTTGTACATGTACATAGACCACATGGGAAAAGGTGTTATAATTGTCCCTTAGAGGCCTGTGTTACCCACATATTGATTTTTTAACATTGAATTGTTTTGTATTTGTGTTTTGATGTCTGCAAAAACATTTTTCCTTTGGATATGGATACAGTAAAAAGTCTAAGTCTGATTGTGTCTCCTCAGTACCTCCGAAAGTCTAACTTGACTCCTCTGGCCTTTTTTTGTTTTAAGCAGAATGCTATCCCATAAAAAGCTGGTGTCCAGTACCATAGATGTTTGTTGAATTTACTTTGGCTTCCTTAGTGGACCTTTGGTGGGGTTTTAAAATTAACATACTCTGTATTCTCGCGCACCAACCTTTTTTCAGGGATTGCATCAGCGACGGAAATAGTTCCATTCACAATCAAACAAGAATAAACATCGAAAGTCGAGACTGCGATAACCGCTGAATCGCAAGTCATTTAAAGATGTTCACACATCCTATGCTCACCCTAGAATCAACAATATGCAACTTACAAACAGTTGATAGTAGACTCTCTCACCACCAGGATACACTTCTTCACTGCTCGGCTGCGTCCTATCAATTTCGCTCTCTCTATCTCCTATCTCTCTCTCTTCTCTCTCTCTCTCTCTGTGGGTGTGTTCAGGTTCATGTTCGAGGCGGTCGCACTTTGTTGGGTGTCTGCAATTAACTGCTAATTATTCTGTTTGGTGAAATTTCAATCAGAAATTTGCAAGATTGGGGGCTTTTGTGTACCATCCATCATGCCGGCAAGTTTCATGGATTTCTGCTCGGGCTGGGTGGTGTCACGGGAATTTTGGCGCGGACATTGAAGAGACTCAACCACTGTGTGTCAAAGGTTCACCGGGGAAATGTGCGACTTCTTCCCCTGGCTTTGACATGCACAGCAGAGGACAGCACTACATTCACACGGACATGCACGCTGTATGTTCTCGTTCTGCTGGATTTCTCGTGACGCTCTATACCCCGTGCGGAGGCAAGATTCGGATGGGTGACAGCGTCTTTGGTGATTGTTTTTCTTGCCCGTTTCTTGCTGGCTGGGTGCATGGTCTGGAAGCAAACCCAGGAACCTACACATGCGAGCTCCTCACACAATGGAAGATCAGTCACTCATTAAAGACGCGTGAATGTCTTGACAAAGAAATGTGCTTTCCTTGAAAGCAATTATTAACAAGTCGTAGACTGGATGGATTACTTGATGAGTACGGCCAGAATGTGACGATAAGACATTGATAAAAGCTTCGAAGCATTGTCAAGACAAAACAATGTGAAATTTTCAGAACGGCTACGAGAAGAAAATGAAACTTATTCTGAGTGCGCCAGAAGGTTGTTCAGCCCTGAACAGGTTTTACCCCTGCAGACTTGTTCACTGAGACCGTTGAACGGGCCCCATCGTGTGGACGGAAAAGAGAACATTCTGCCTACCCCCATCCCTCATTGCGAAATTACAACAGGTGGAAGTGATAAAACTGTCAGTTCTCAGGGAAAAGGACAGCAGATAGGAAGGCGGATACCTGAACATTCGTGTGGGTGGCGATCTTCCCACGAATAGACAGCAGAATTCATCAGACGGAGAAGGAAGAAGACGACTCCTTCTTCGCAACGGGACGCCTGCAAGTGACGACAACTAAAGAGCAGCGCCATGGATTCCGTGCTGGCAAACAACGTTCTCGCAAACCATCACGCTGAAATAAAAAACCAGCCGCGCAATTCTGTCAGCCCACTCCTCCCTCTGATATGGAATCCTTTCCTGCCCTCAAACGTCCACATGCTCATCAGCAGAACGACGGATCCCTTGCCCTTCGCTTTGCCACATCCGCTCCGCGCCCCTGCCCTCCCCGCTTCAGCCCGACGCCACGTCCTCAAGAGCGCCGGCAAACCAAGCCAGTGTTCGTCCCAACAGCCTTCACCATCCGCTCCTTCCGCTTCTGGGATGGGGCTGCTGTTCCACAGGACCTACCTTGCCAGCCAGGAGACCCTCGCACCTGATCCTGTGACAGTGTGAGTGATAAACTCGCTGAGTAACATGTCCGTCTACCAGAGAACTGTCCCACCGTCATTCGTCCCGCACCACCACGGCTTCCTAGTGTGATCTGCGCTCCTCCACCGCCAGTGAATGTTCGCAAAACATGTATGGACTCATGCAGGTCACCTGCCCATAGTGTGGCCTGTGACAACGGACAAATGAATGGTTTCATAGTCCAGTGAAAATTGTTTTCTGACGACGATTCCTCCGTTCAGACCCTGTGGATCCTGAACTCCGACGATGTTGAAAGTCATCTTTTTCTCAGCCTTGGTTCCAGTCCAGCAGTCGCCGTAGTTAGGACCAGTCCCTGCTGTTCTTACTTCATTCTCAAGTTTCATTTGAAAACGAACCCCATCAAATCACATGCCTCCCACCTCAAACCCGAAGCAGAGCCAAAATGTCGCCAAACACACGGACAGACACATCACTACCACTCCTCGTACAGCCCCCTGCCCCCTCTAGTCTAGGAATTCCGCCTCCTTTGTATCAAATCACCCCACGGCTCCAACAATCTGGCATTTTTACAAAAGTTCCAAAACATTGAACGGTTTCTAACTTACAATGGGTAAAGGTAATGTCAATGAAAAACAATATATGATCATGAGGTTCGCTCTTTGTGTCGTTTATGATTCTTCTTTTTCGTTGAAAACTTTGTTCAATTTTCCTTCCTAGTCACTTGTTCCTTATCATTATGTATATATTCTCCTGTATTCAAGTTTCTGAGTTCCGTTACCCGGGGCAGTCTGGCCGGGGTATTCACTTCTTGTAAAGAAAAAGCTGACTAGATTTATTACACATTCAACAATTGGAATATACAACTGCTTGGTTCTCAAGATATCGAAACTACGAACGGGCTGTTATTCTGACTGTTCTTGATTTGGTTTTGTATAGCCAACTTCAAATTAGTGTGTATTATGGCTGAAAAATGAAATTGATAATGGTTTAGGTTTTTTTTGGATAACTGTATCGCTGCTTTATTTTTTGGGAAGAATATGGTGAACTCCCTCTCATTGATATTTTGGAGATTTTGAATGCCAGCAACCAGGCAATAGGTCATGTACTGATATCATAGACGCCCTTTATAGGTGAAATATACAGAGGATTCAAGCTGTTACAAATTTCGTAGGGAGTCAAGATGGTGTTACTAATAAATTTGGAAAATATGTTACTTCAAAATATGTGAATCAAATATAACCCTGTTATCAATGAACGGACTTGTTTTGGGGGGGGGGGGTGGGGGGGTGGGGGGGGGTGGGGGTGGGGAATGAGGGGGAATAAACTTCACTTACATTGCCTATAATGGATGTAGTTTTATTGATTACTTTATTGTAACTGAAGTATGTTTCAGTGGTTTTCATCTTTAAACGTTATTTCCCAGAACTGACACAAAACATATGCCTGTAGAATGGTTTTCATGAAGTACCTAAGGCCATTGCAAATGAAACCCACCTCAACCAATTCTAGGAGACAAGAAAGTTTACTAAGGTTGTGTGGAATAATGAAAAGGAAAAATGATTATTGTGCAATGGTTTAATGATAATGATGTTAAGAAACTAATTTCAAGATGCTAGTAATTTAATAGGATCTTGATATTGATTCCTTCATTAGCCCTCATTCATTGGTGTCTCAAGATGGCTGGAAAAAGTATGTTTAAAGACATTTAGGTAGATAGTTTCAGACAAAACCATGGTTTGATAGAGTCTGTGCAGAAAAAAGACGTAAGTTACGTAAAGCTTTACTAACATTCGGGCTGGAGGAGGGGCAACAATTGTTGGGGGTGGGTGGGGGGGGGGGGGAAATTATGTTACAATGGAAGTAAAAAGCTACAAATGATATATTACAGATATATATATGTGATTCAAGGAGACAGTATAAAAAATCTGCTTAGCGTTAAGAGATCCGAACAGAAACACTCAATTCTAGATACCCTTGTGAATAGTATGCATCCTAAACGGTTTGGGGAACTGTTAATCTGTTCTTATATCTAAAGAATAACATAATTCGATCACTTCAGGTGAATGGGTTGATCATTTCAGAGGTTTTTTTAATAGTGATCTATCAAACGATACTTATTTACAGATTTTTTTGGAAAAAAAAGAAACGTTTCAAACTAACTTGCCTGTAGACACATACTTGGACTGTGCTCCACGAGACAAGAGCGATAGAAGCAATGGAAATTGGAGGATGCTATAAAAGCTTTGATATATGGAAAAGCATCTGGTCCCGATGGATTAAGTGGTTGAATTTTATAAACACTCGTCTCAAGAAGTCATTCTATTTTTAATTCAATACTTCAATAAACTGTTTGATTCTGGTAGTTTTCCTAATATTGGTCTCAGTCCTATCATTCTGGCCCTGTGTATCAAAAGGGTGATCCTGATTGTCCTGACAATTACAGGGTATTTCCTTGCTAGATATTGGAGGTAAAGTGTACAGTTATATCCTTAATAAAAGAATTACTGAAAGGGTCGAAGATAATGATTTAATTGATTCATCTCAACTGTTTTTAGACGAAATCGTAGTACAATTGATCACAGTTTTACCCTTCTGGCACTAATTCAAAAGCAGTCACTCAATCGGAGCAAGCTATACGTTGCCTTTATTGATTTCAAAAAGCCTTGACTAGTTAACCCAGGCAGTACCTTTTGGATGATATAAAGAAGAAAAGGAATCAAGGTAAAATTACAAAGCGTCAAAGCCATGTATGAAACTGTCAAAGCTAGTGTAAAAAGTGAACAACCATGGCACTGAATCATTCTTTCTGTCCTCGTGGCCTAGGACAGGGAGACAACTGCAGTCCATTTAGTCTCGCGATTTATTAATGAACTTGCCAATGATGTAACACCCCGTAATGGTAAACACGGTTTAAAGCTAACCCCATATTTAATGGAAATTGTTGATACTACTTTTTGCTGAAAGATGTTCTGTTACTATCTTTCTCGGTTATTGTCTGCAACGACAGCTGAATATTTTGAGGGATGCCTCGCATAGAATGATTTATCAGTTAATTTAGATAAAACAAAGTGGTCCGTCTTTTCGCAAAGGCGGTTTACATATGCAGCGAGAGAAAAATGGTTTTTTGGTACACTAAGCTAGAAGTGGTCAATCAGTATAATACCTGTATCATTTTTTCTCCTTCCTCTCTTTCTCCTACGCTAATGGAAAGCTAGAGCTATGCCGAAGCAAAGAGAGAGTTGTATGTATACTTAAAACTGTTGTGGTCCCTCGGTGAAAAGCATCCAAAGTGTTCGTTAAATATTGATGTCAAAATCCTACCAATGGCTAACTTACGCTCTGGAAGTTGGGGATCGATTGCAAATCAGAATTTGATTGAAAAAGAACGACCTCTTTGCGTTGAAAAAGATTGTTAAAATGTTAGCGTTAAGACACCTAATGTCCTGGTCTATGGTGAATGTGGTAGAATATCCTCTGTTATGTTCATAACTTATACAAGATGTGTTAAATATGTTGAAATTTGAGAATGTCCTGATGAGCGTACTGCCTATAAAATCAATATAAATGCTGTTAGCTCTACACTATAACAAATCAGAACAATTGGTTTCTGCCGTATGCTTTACTTTATACAAATATGGATTCGGGACAATTGTATGTAACACCAAGGTGTTCAAAATATTCAGCTTTTCCTCAAGAATTCAAGCAAAGACTAATCGATTGTTTCATTCAAGGATGGGAGACCTCGATGAGAGATAACATCGGTATACATTTATCTTCTTTCAAACTATCGTATTGGTACATCGCAATTAGACCTAAAACAGTGTTGTACTGAAAAAGCCTTAGCAGAATTTCGATAGGTGTTTCAGCATTACGAACGCAGCGGTACCCGATACTCTAATAAATGTCTCCCTTACTGTCCATTTTGTGAGAGTGTCCAGAAAGTGAACTTCTTTTATATGCGTCTGTCCCAAATACTCAAATGTAGAGAAAAATACATTCCCTGTAAGTATAGACAATTACCCTCTTTTTCAGGTTATCGTTACTGATGTGTGACATCGAAATGTATTTGCAGACTGGCGCATATCTAACTGATGCATTTAAATCCGTAATCATTGCTATTTCGTCTGCCGGTGAGTATGGATTATGTTAATCATATTCATTGCAATGTCTATCCTGACATGATTTCCCTTTGTACCCCTCCCTTGACATGGGGCCAGAAAGGCTGGGGCGCAGAACCTTTTGTCATTCTCCTCTCGCTCTCCTCTCTCTCTCCTCACCCGCCTCTCCATCTCTCATCTCCTCCTCCTCTCTCTCTGCTCTCTCTCTCTCTCTCTCTCTCTCTCTCTCTCACTCGCTCGATGACTGCTTCCGCCGAAGTGAAAGGCAATCTGCTGTATTTTTCAGAGAGGCACAGATCTCTATTTAAAGAAAAAACTGTCCGACGAAGATAAGCCAAGCCATAACGGTAAATCCTCAATGCGGTTCAAAGTGCAAAAACGAAGAAACCTTTTTTTTTCGGGCTGTATGACTCAAGGGTTCATCAAAGCCTCGCGAGATTACGGAACAGGCATAACATCACGCCATTGATAAAAACACAATCATGGATAATAACAAGAGCATGAAATCCCGCAATACATTAATACACAGTAATCATAGAAAACGCGACACAATGGCGTGGTGTTATTTGGTCTGTATCCAGATCAAAGAGAAATGGCAACGACACAGGCAAACAAACAGAGGTCAACCATCACATAATACAAAACACAATCGAGCATAGAATGATAAAACTCAGATAAGTACAAAAACGACGTGCTTCCAGCAAGCACATACATCTATAGGCACAAAGTAATAGAAAAGAAATCCTTGCAAAACTAATAGCGACACGATGGCATATTCAATTGGAAACATACTAACATGTTTGCCGACTGACATGGAGCAGATTAAAGTCGACAAAGAAAAGAAAGCAGCATAGGGTACAACGACAAAGCAAAGGAAAACAAAAAACAACACAAAGACAACTACAACACAACAACGCAACACAAACTACCAAACAAAACCAAAAAGATTTCAGGCAAGTGACTGCAACTCAGGAAAACGTTGGTGGGCCTAAATTGTTTAACAGTAACTTTGAACCCAAGGGTGGACAATACCCATCTGAGCAATGACGACTCCTTATAGTCTTGGATGCTTGCAAACAGGATAAAGGCCCTATCATCAAAATGAACTGTCTGTCAGATGAAAACCGCACAATCTTGTCAAAAACCCCACAGAACGCACACAAAGTAACTGTGTGCAACAAGAAGGATTTTCGTGTTGATGATTAATGTGTGAGTGTCTGGCTAGTGATTGATAGCAACGTTTCACCTGCCAACATAAAACCTGAGCATGGTTCACGTGAAACACTTTGACCTACCATCCATACTGACCTTATAACGGACAGGGGAACATTTCTTTCTCCCAGAGCACAAAAGGACTTTTCCGTGTCAGTGAAGGATTTCCAGACGGTAAAGCCACACAAGAATACTAAAATCAGGCTTCAGCAACGGCAACGGTGTCGATCTGTTGAGCTGTATTTCTCTGGAAAACGATTGCCGTATTCAATATATTAAGGATATATCGATTCGCCTGAAGATGAAGGATTTCAAAGCCCAACCAAAATCCACAGCGACTTATTCGAAAGGAACAGAAACAAGAGGCATGTTGGGTGCAAAAGGTCTATAGCGAAATATGATTCCGAGAGACTGTCTTTTGGCAGATGTCACAAGAACGAACGATAATCTGACAACGAGCAGACACGAGGGCCAGAAAAAATGACAGCAGAGCGCGTTGAAGTCTATGTTTGGCATCACTATTATCAGCGGAATCTGGGGTAGCCTTATGCGCCTATGAAGAAGCCTGCAAATCCTTTGAACAACAACTTTAAACAACGTCACCATCTTTCAGATAAAAGACAAAAATGCCCTTGTCAAAAAATGTAGATGGAGAAGTGGTGGGGGGGGTGGTTGCGTAAGTCCACTAGCAACTGCAGCAAACACGTGAGAATGAACTCATTACATTGTACTTAGGCACAAGGGGTCCCCTATGGAACACCGTCTTGAACAGGTTAAGGATTTTGGGGGATGTTTGGTCCAACTTAGACTGTTTTTAAGAGTGCTGACAGCACAAGGAACAAAAGAAAACCCACACCGATCCTGAGCAAGATGATTTTACACCTAGGCAAGTTGCCAGAACAACGTCAGGGACAGAATCATCAATTACACAAGCCTTAAACCTGACCCGAAAAGCAGGAGAAGTAAAACTTTTATCAAGGCCAAGGAACGACCGTTCGACCTGACCACCAAAAATACCAACACTTGGGGGGAGGGGGGGGGGGGATACCAGTTGAACTGCTCACAAACCAAAAGAGTGACGTACTCAGCAGTAAGTACACCTGTATCCCAAAAGAAGAGCCTGGAACCATTGACAGAGCAAGGCTCAGTAACAGAGATCATCCATGGAACATGAGAGAACCATACAATGAGCTTGCTTGTCTTTTAGAAAGAGTCCTCAGGAACTTGAGAAACAGCTGAAGGGTAAGACAGCACGACGCTCATCAGCATAGTGGAACTGTCAGCCAACAATGAAAATCACTGTTTGACTCTCGGACCTTTGACTGAAACCATAGACAATGACCACGACCCAAACCGCGTCACGACCAGCATTTCACAGAACGTCTTAGGAAAGACGGCGAGGATTTTTGAGATGCTCTGCAAATTTGTTCCCACAAGAATAGATCATTCCCTATCAGGTACGTAACTTTCATCTGAATTAATTTAATGGACATTTCATGTAAATGACTTTCTCTTTTTCAGATTAGTTTTAATTGGCATTATCCCATAAGTGGACGCATAATTGATAAGCATTTGGCGGACCTATGATTCATTTCTATCCATGGAATCAGGTTGTTGATATGTGACTACAGTGCAGCCTACAGTTTCAGTAAAATTACTACTATGGGATTGGCAGTGAGCTTAATCATTTAGCAAATGATTTCGCAAGACACACTGGACATATCTGGTAAGTCATTTGTAATAAACAAACCGAGCGGGTCCTATTACTGCCTGACCTTGAACAGGACACCAAAGTTAAAAGGCGTAACTTTGACACTTTGGAATTAATTTCAACAAGCGGTTGACAATCAGTTGAGAAATAAAGGTAACTACACTTTAGGTTTTGATTCGATACTTAGCGACACATAGGTTTTTTTTTTTTAAATCAGAAGTGAGGTAGCCTGATAACGTCAAATGGCTCTTGCAAAATCCTACAAAAAACACAATTCCAGTAAGGTCACTCTTGTTAATTTTGTAAGAGACATATCTCAATAATTTATAAAAGGGGAAGTGTGACACAGAGATTTTCTCGAAAACCGTGATTGATTTTCAGAATGAGATCGTAATATTTTAAGATGAAGAATAGAGGCGTATGGATCTAACAGTTTTCGAGCGTTTCGACACAAGGCATAAAATATTGAAATAGGTTTTCTTATAGTAAGAGGCATGGGCAGAATCGCCTGTATAAATATTAGATGGTCTATATACTTCGCTGGGGTTTGAATTTTAAGGAACGGGCTTGTTTCAATACATACATAATAAACGTAAGTGAGTGGCATTAGCATAAAGCGATTTTTAGTATCATTCCCATCTAAATGTCCTTGTCCTAACTGTTTTAAGCGAATCATATTGAACACTTCATTTAATGACAATAGTGGTATGTCGAAGATCATGGAGAAATGTTTTTACACGACAGTATTAGCTAATGCAGGTAGACCATGGTTCATTTGCTTTATCCGTTTAACAGTTAGATTCTTAGGATATTTGTAAAAATGCAAATTTAAATATCGGATGAAATTTCTTTTTTCTGATTTTGTACTCTAGATTTACTCTTAATCAAAGGTCGATAGCTTCCAGAATAAAGTTCAAATTTTGAGTCATTCAAATTTTGAAATATGTTTTCTTCTCATTTTCTCTTCATGGAAGGTTACTTGTTCTTTCGGCTTACCAAATGACACTTCATCTTTTGACCTGGAGTGTATGATCAGTTTTGGGGCTCTGCATTGTCCTATCTCCTTGTGTTAACCATGGTGATTTAATGACAGGTTGCGATTTGTCTTACAAAAGGTGGCATTGTTTATCACATACGGGAATTGTATTTACTTATCCAAAAGTTTTAGAAGCATCGTCAGGGTTCCTAATTTGATAAACGTTCAAAGTGACAAAGCAAATCTTTAAGGAAGGCAGTTTGTTATTTTTAATCGCAAATGCATGAAACGGTCTATAAAAAGAATTTCCTTAGGGTCCAACCTTAGCAATTGAGACACCTTTTTTCATCCTGTTAGGCGACAGAAGAATGTACACCTGTTGGTACAGAACACATTTCACTAGTTAGCTTTTGTGCTGATGTAAATGTGAACAATAACAGTTTTCTGAGTGGACAATTTGATTATTTGTTCAATCCCATAAATAACGTAAGTTATGATTCTTTTTGTTCCAGGCACAGTCAAGCTGTATAAAATCGACAAAAAGAATGTTCCTTTGATTCCAAAACTTGGGGGGGGCGGGGGCCCCCCCCCCCCCCACCCATCCCCCCATATCAAATATATCTGTCAAACCAATTAGTGGCTGTCCATTCCCTTTGGCTTCCACAAATAGAGGGCTCAGCTGTTCCCACACTCTGCATGAAGCACTGCATATTGACGAGCTAAATGCACCTCCACTGAGTTCGTTTTTTATGACTGAACGTGCTGCCTGGATTTCGTCACAACCTGCCGCCCCTCTTCCGCCTCCTCTGTGAAACGAACAGTCCTCTAGGCCGCAGGACATTTCATTCTGAGGGGTGGAGGGAAGGAGGCAGGGTGGTGTCAGAAAGGGAGCTGGACTTTTCACACACTGTGCACAATGAGAAGCAGCTCATTTGGGCAGCTGCCAGTCCCCACGGCCCTAACTCCACAAACCTGATACTTTTGTGAGAGGGACTGGTTAAATGTCTAACACATTATTGTGGCAGCAGGCAAGGAAGAGGGGAGTTAACTCCTTTCCCATGACAGCTTCCTCTTCATTGAGGGAATGGTGTCTGCTCTGTCATCCTCAGGACCTGGTGCTGGGCACCTCAGGATGTCCGGAGGTGCTGGGTGGATCATCATTTGGAAGCGGCCTGGAAGGCGGTCACCAGCTTGTCTAACACTTCTTTTCCCAGGGCTGTCAAGATTTAACTGGAATGCTGCGGCCGGTCAGGAAAGGTTTGGTCATATGGATTTGTGTGGGAAATAAGGAGCTTTCGTTGATCTTGGATTCGTTACAAACCCCATATCTTTGAGCTGCATACTGAGCGAATATTCTAGTATGGTTGCAATACATTTGTTCCTTTAAAAGATAATCCAGTCCATGTTTCTACTTTCAGTTTTAGTCCTCTGTCATACACATTTGTGTGGAAAAAAAGAATTTGGAAGGAAACAATTTAAAGACCCCAAACACGACATAAGCAAAGATATGTAGACTTTTGTTCATTGGACAGAAGGTATGACAGAATTTTAATAGCCTATGTTGTGACTAGAAGAGGGAGGGGAATGCGGCGCAGGGAATCTTGGGTCTATAGCTTCCACCTTTTTTCAACGCACAAACTGATTGCACCCCCATGCCTATCCCACCTACCCCACTTTCTCCCCGCCCGCATTTTACTATGGGAAGGGCACGGTAAAGACGAAAAGAAAAGAAAAAAAATGAAAAAAAAGCCTGCGTACATCTATTACTGTCCTTATTCGTTTTTCCTTATCCCCCTTTCCTTTCTTTCCTTCTCTTCTTTCTTTCTGTTGTTTTCTGGGCGGTGGGCTGGTCCTTCCTTCTTTCTTTCTGTCTTATTTTTCTTTCCTCTCTCTGTCTTTTACTTCCTTTTGACTCCCCCCAGGACTTTTTTGATAACTTGCTAATGGTAGTCATCATTGGCCTGACCACATTTGAAGATCTTAGGAAGCTTTACATCCTCTCGGTGTAAATGTTTAAACAAGAGCAGGGGCATCCATGTGTTGGGGCCTTTCATTCCCCCATCTCCGCTCCACTCTACAACATCCTGGAGCTGAACACCACATCACCTCAACACGTAGTCGTTACGGATGCTGTGGTGCAGTGGTTTGACTACTGACTCTCACTTTAAAAATTTGGATGCCGAACATTTTTTCCACACACCCCAACAAAAACACACCACACACAAACACCACACACACACACACACACACACACACACACACACCCACACACAACACACACAAAACTGGCCAGCCATACAACAAAAATTTTAAGTTTTTTTCTTTCTTCGCCGGTACCACCAAAATATAAACCATAAAACAAAAATCGAAAAAAAATCCCACCCACACAGCAAGAGCTTTAACAAACACGGGAGCTTCAACGGCCTAAAAAATGACACATTGAATTCTTTTTCTGCACAGTTCTAACGGGCCCCCAACAGACTTTCCACACAGCTGGCTGAAACCAGCCCAAAAACCAGCTCACAAAGCAACAGAGCCACCCCCACAAACGTTCAAATTCCACAATGACACCCACTTAAAAGTCACTCGGCTCTCCACCCTTCGAGGAGAATCCCGATCCCAAATTTAAAAAACAAATTCACTACCCCCTGGCGGCAGTCTCCCACTCGTTTTGACGGAGACAGCGGCTGGGCACGGGCTGACCCTCACAGCCCCGGGGGTTTAACATTTTGTGTCCAAACAAACATAAACACCAAAAGGGCAGAAGGAGGTTTTAAAAAAACATGCAGAAAAGGGGGTTTTAATGTTATTTTGACACCAGTCGAGGAACCTGAGACATGGGGGGCTTTGGGACTGTCACATTGTTTTGTTTTGTTTTTTTTTTTGTTTTTTACTCCCCGTTTTTTTTAAATCATGTTGTTAGTAAATTTTTTCTTACGCACACGTCCATACCTTCTGCTGGACCTGCGATGTAGCCTCTGAGTAACCGCTATGTAGCTTCTGAGGGGAGCCTACTGATGAGCCTGCTGAGTCCTGCTGAGAGCCTTCAATTCCCGGTTTCTTTTTCCCCGTCACTCGCAATCAACCTTCATTCATCCTCTGACTCTCTCCTCAAACCTCCCTTTTTCTTCCTCTCACCTCCCATCAAACCGTCCTTACCTTCCCGCACCTCTCCACAAACCTTCCTTATCCTTTCCCCGTGACTCCTCCCTAAAACCCCCTTATTCTTCCCCCCTCTCCTCCATAAAAACCTTCCTTTTTCTTTCCCCGCACCTCTCCACAACCCTTCCTTATTCTCCCCACTCTCCATCAAACCTTCCCTTTTCCTTCATCGTCACTCTGTCAATCAACCTTTTATTCATTTTTGTGACGTCTCCTCAACCCTTTCCAAACCTTCCTTGTCACTCCTCCATCAAACCTTCCTTATTCTTTTTCCCCCACTCTCCATCAAAACCCTTCCCAATCCCTTTCCCCGTGACTCTCCCTCAAACCTTCCTTATTCTTCCCCTCACACCTTTCCTCAAACCTTCCTTATTCTTCCCGTCACCCCTATCAACCCTTCCTAATCCCTTTTTCGGCTCTCTCCATCAAACCTTTTAAAAAATTCTTCCCCCCCCCCACTCCTCCACAAGCCTTTCCCTTTTCTTTTCCCCGTGACTGCTCCCTCAAACCTCCTTATTTTTCCTCGGACGTCTCCATCAAAACCCCTTTTCCTCCCCCGTCACTCCCCCCACAAACCCCCCTTTTTCTTCCTCGTGACTCTCTCGATCAAACCATTTCCCCCGTCCTTTCCATCAAAACCCGCCTTTTTTTCAAACCCTGACTCTCTCCATCAAACCTCCCTTTTTCTTCCTCGTCCCTCTTCATCAAACCTGCCCCTTTTTCTTCCCCATGACTCCCCATCAAAACCCTTTCCTTTTTCCTCTCACTCCTCCACAAACCCCTTGTTCCCCGTCACTCCACCCTCAAACCTGCCTTTTTCCCCTTTCTCTTTCTCTCCATCAAACCTCCTTTTCTTCCTCGTCACTCTCACCTCAAACCTGCCCTTTTTCTTCCCCGTCACTCTCACCTCAAACCTGCTTATTCCCTCGGCACCCTTTATCAAACCGCCCCTTTTCTTCCCATGCTCTCTCCTCAAAACCCCATTCCCCTTTGTCACCTCTCCATCAAAACCCCCTTTTTTTTCCTCGTCACTTCTCCATAAAACCTGCCTTATTCTAGCTCTCACTCCTCCTCAAAACCCGCCTTTTTCTTCCCGTGACTCTCTCCACAAAACCTCCTTGTTCTTTTCCCCGTCACCCCCATCAAACCCGCCTTTTCTTCCTGCACTCTCTCCATCAAAAACCCGCCTTTTTTCTTTTTCGTCACTCTCTCCATCAAAACCCGCCTTGTTCTTCCTCGTGACCTCTCCATCAAAACCCGCCTTTCCTTCCCCGTCACTCCTCCATCAAACCCGCCTTTTTCTTTTCCCCGTGCTCCCATCAAACCTCCTTGTTCTTCCGCCTCTCAAAAAAAAACCTCCTTGCTCTTCCCCCTCGTCTCACCCTCAAACCTCCTTTTTCTTCCCGTCACTCTCTCCACAAACCCGCCTTATTCTTCCCTTTTGACTGCTCCATCAAACTGCCCCTTTTTCTCCTCGTCACCTCACCTCCAAACCTGTTTTTTCCTCGTGACTCTCCCCCACAAACCTGCCCTTTTTCTTCCTCGTCACTCTCTCCATCAAACCTGCCTTTTTTCTTCCTCGCACTCCTCCATCAAACCTGCCTTATTTTTCCCCGCACTCTCTCCTCAAAACCCGCCTTGTTCTTCCTCGGCCTCTCCACAAACCTCCTTGTTTTTTCCCTGACTCTCACCATCAAACCGCCCTTTTTCTTCCTTGCCCTCTCCATCAAACCCCTTTTTTCTTCCCGTCACTCTCCCATCAAACCTGCCTTGTCCCTTTCCCCGTCACTCTCTCCATCAAACCTGCCTTGTCCTTTCCCCCTCACTCTCTCCATCAAACCTGCCTTGTTTTTCCTCGCACCTCCCATCAAAACCTGCCCTTTTTCTTTCCCCGCCCTCCCATCAAAACCCCCTTGTTCTTCCCGCACTCCACCCAAACCTGCCCATTTTTCCTCGTCACTCTCTCCATCAAACCTGCCTTGTTTTTTCCTTCGCACCTCTCCACAAACCTCCTTGTTCTTCCTCGCACCTTCCTCAAACCTCCTTTCTTCCTTGTGACTGTCCTCCACAAAACCTCCCTTTTCTTTCCCCGTCCCTCTCTCCATCAAAACCGCCTTGTTCTTCCTCGGCACTCTCCCATCAAAAACCCGCCTTATCCTTCCTCGTACTCCTTTCCCTCAACCCTGCCTTGTTTTTTTCCTCGTCACTCTCACCACAAAACCTCCTTATCTTTCCCCGCACTCTCTCCATCAAACCGCCTTATTCTTCCTCGTCACTCTCCCATCAAACCTGCTTATTCTTTCCCGACTCCTCCATCAAAAACCGCCTTCCTCCTCGTCACTCTCTTTCCCTCAAACTGCCTTTTCCTTCCTCTCACTCTCCTCCATCAAACCGCCTTGTTCTTTTCCCCTCACTCTCACCATCAAACCGGGCCTTTTTCTTCCCCGTCACTCTCACCATCAAAACCCGCCTTTTCTTCCTCTCACTCTCCCTCAAAACCCGCCTTGTTTTTCCCGTCAAATCTCCCATCAAACCCGCCTTTTTCTTCCTTTTGACCTCACCATCAAACCTGCCTTGTTTCCCTCGTCACTCCACCCATCAAACCTGCCTTGTTCTTCCTCGTCACTCTCTCCATCAAACCTGCCTTATTCTTCCTCGCCCACTCTCTCCATCAAACCTGCCTTGTTCTTTCCTCGGACTCTCTCCTCAAACCTGCCTTGTTCTTCCTGGGTGACTCTCCCCACAAACCTGCCTTGTTCTTCCTTTTTCACTCTCTCCATCAAACCTGCCTTGTTCTTCCTCGACACTCTCTCCATCAAACCTCCCTTGTCCTTCCTCGTCACTCTCTCCATCAAACCTACCTTGTTCTTCCCTCGTCACTCTCTCCATCAAGCCTCCCTTTGTTCCCTTCCTGGGCACTCTCTCCATCAAACCTGCCTTGTTCTTCCTTGTGACTGTCTCCATCAAACCTGCCTTGTTCTCCTCGTCACCCCCATCAAACCTGCCTATTCTTCCTCGCACTCTCTCCATAAAACCCTTTCCCTTTACCCTTCCTCGTCACTCTCTCCATCAAACCTTCCTTTTTCTTCCTCGTCACTCTCTCCATCAAACCTCCCTTTGTTCTTCCTCGTCATTCCATTGTTTCCCTGCATTTGGGTTTTACTCCCCTTTCCGGGAACTGATCATTCGAACGGTTATTTAATCCGTCCTGTCATTACGTTTTGTAGAGGGTTTATAACTGTTTTCAATGCTGGAAAAATGCTGTTGCTGCCAAACTAAAGAATCGACAAGTTACAAGATAAACACACCTCCTTTGGTCTTCTTCATGCCAGACAATCACCAATTCAAGACAATGAAAAAAAGAACGAACAATCACTCATCTCCCTCAAACGGGAAAAAAAGTTTAAACTGGTCTGAAAGCCTGTAAACATTTTAAAGAAAGCTATGTGCAGTTTATGAACATCACTTAGAATCCAAGGAATTTAAGATCATAAGTATATCGTTTACAATAAATTAGGGATATTGTATCAAAAGGCAAACAGGTTACCTGAAATAATCACATTATTCCTTTTTTTTGGGGGTTGGGAAAAGTAATGCTGTGAACCAAAATTTAGTTTTGGGTTTCGAAATTTCCAATTCTCCTGATGACGTTATACTTGTTTTTTGTTTTGTTTTGTTTTTCCTTCTGAATAATGTTCCTAATTTGTTTGCAATGGCAAGAGGGACCACAGAATAGGAAAAAACACCCCAAAAAGCATTTAATGGGAAATTCAGACTTCCGCCATTTGTTATATCATTTCGTACTAACGCCGGATATATACAATACAAAGGAAGAAAAAAGTTAAGAATATTCCATTAGAACGACACTCTTTAGTTAAAACAGAAAATTAAGGATGTACATAAAGTTAATGAATTTTGTTTCGGGACTACACTTGTAGGCATACAAACGATGATTAAATAAGAAATCAAACGGAGTTGGTTTCAGATCATTATTTTATAAGAAGTTTAGAATTGAAAATCGTCCGAAGAATGCAAACAAAAAATCAATTCAAGCGGGAACGGTAAACTTATTGAACATTACCGACAGTGATACAAAAAATCCCTAGTCGAATAGTCTTGAAAGA
>JAFLJL010019133.1:39570-51990 GCA_018398815.1 Conus ventricosus
AGAGTCTTCCCAACACAGCGGGGTAACCATTAGACTCCTCCCAGTACAACGGGGTAACAAATAAAATCATCCAAATACTGCGGGGTAATAATCTCTTCCAAGTTTACTGGTCCGTCAGACTCCCGTCAGTATTTCCCCTGAACTGGCGTCTGGCTGCTTTTTGTCTTGTTTCAGGACTCCACAATCCCCCCAATATACGGTCCTGTAATACAGACGACTTTTAAGTGAAAATTATATAAAAAGGTACTCACCGATTTTTATCGAACTCTCGAACGACAACCTACTTACCAGATATGTGGATCAGGAGTTTTAAATTTCGATATGAAAACAAAAGAATGCCGAATTATACAATTAATCAAAACTGGATCCACATATCCACTTACCCTAAGTGTACTTAGGTCTGGCCTCCAGCCCAATACCGCAGCCTACATATTTCAGTTGGGGCTTAACCCCTGTCTAGGTCAAGCCTAGTTACAGTTACAAACATTTGCTGTCTTCTCTCCTGACAGCTCGACCAGTGAAGCAAAGAATGACGATTTCTCATCCAGTCGCCTCAGCAGGTGAACACCCCTGAGTTTCACTCTCTTGTTTTCCTACACCCAGGGACCGTATTCCTTTCAGTGAATCCCACTCACTGTCTACCCAAAACTCTAAAAATGGCCATTTCATTTCGTCTTTATAGGCAAACAATCACAACAACAAAAAACATTACAAGAACCAAACCATGGCCTACACTAGGGTCATGACAGTGATGTTGTAACCATTTTGTTTTGAAGTGATGTTTTTTTGTGATACATTTGAATTGTATTCCTCAGTTTGATAACGTGAAAATTGATATATCCCCAAACAGGAATCTTTTGTGTACTTGGTTTTTTTTTCTCGCTTACAGGTATATAAAAGAAAAATCTTGCCTAGAAAAATTGATTATTAAAAAAAAAAATATGTGCGAAAACGTCTCGAAATACTGAGCAAACCAATATTTCTAATGTCGGTACAGTTCTGCACTTTACACATTTCCATTTTGGTATGCCCACATTTTTTTTCCATAAATGTTTCTAACCATAGCGCTTTCGGAATATAGGTTGGATGTTCTGTTTTACATATTATCCAGAAATTAGGGGGGGGGGGGGAGTAATGTTGTTCAAGATTTCTGTTTTCTTATACCAGTTCCTATAATCATCTTGGAAGCACTCATCTGTAAACCATGTAGTGGTACACACTGTGCTTTCTGTAATATCTTAATACATTGCTTTTCACAACTTTCCAGATGACTTTTAGTAAAGTTATGTCATATTTAAGGCCCTAAAAGTATTTCAAGTTCAGTGCGTCGGAACATTCGATGTAGTGTTCTTTATGTATTCCATAACTGCCGCTGCCCTGCTGTTAAACGCTAGAAAATGTTCATTCAATACTCCATTCTGTCAAGACTATTCGACTAGGGATTGTTGTATCACTGTCGGTATGTTCAATAAGATACCGTCCCGCTTGAATTGATTTTTTGTTTGCATTCTTCGGACGATTTTCAATTCTAAACTTCTTATAAAATAATGATCCTGAAACCAACTCCGTTTGATATTCTTATTTAATCATCGTTTGTATGCCATACAAGTGTAGTCCCGAAACAAAATATCATTAACTTTATGTACATCCTTAATTTTCTGTTTGAACTAAAGATTGTCGTTCTAAGGGATCATTCTTAACTTTTTTCTTCCTTTGTATTGTTATTATATCCCGGAGTTTGTTACGAAATGGATATTAAAATAAGGGCAGGAAGTCCTGAATTTCCATCATTAATAAGGCTGTCTTGGTGTTTTTTCTACTTTCTGTGGTCCCTCGTGCATTGCAACAAATTAGGAACATTATTCAGACTGGATAAACAAAAACAAAACAAAAAAAAAGTATAAACGTCTTCAGAGAGAATTGAAATCGATATCCAAAACTAAATTTGGTTCCAGCTTTACTCTTCAACCCCCAATATAAAAAATAGGAATTATGTGATTATTTCAGGTAACCTGTTTGCCTTTTGGATACATATGCACATTTATTGTAAAACGATTATTACTTATGATATTAAATTCCTTGGATTCTAAGTGATGTCATTAATCTGCACATAGCTTTCTTTAGAATGGTTTACAGGCTTTCAGACCAGATTAACTTTCTTTCCAGTTTGTGGAGATGAGTGATTGTGCGTTCTTCTTTTTCATTGTCTTGAATGGTGATTGTCTGGCTGGAAGAAGACCCAAAGGGGTCGTGTTTATCTTGTAACTTGTCGATTCTTTAGTTTGCAGCAAAGCATTTTTCCAGGCATTGAAACAGTTATAATCCCTCTCAAAACGTAATGACAGGACGATTAAATTACCGTTCGTATATGTTCATTTCCGAGAGGCAGTAAACCAGTGCAGGGAAACAAATGGAATGACGAGAAGAACAAGGCAGGTTGATGGAGAGAGTGACGTGGTAGATTAAGGAAGCGGGGGTTTTTTTTTGGGATGGAGAGGAGAGTGACGTGGAAGGTTAAGGAAGGTTTGATGGGAGAGAGTGACGAGGAAGAATATGGCAGGTTTGATGGAAGAGTGGGACGTGGAAAGAACAAGGCAGGTTTGATGGAGCAGTCACAAAGAAGAACAAGGCCAGGTTTGATGGAGAGAGTGCCGAGAAAAGAGAACAAGGCAGGCTTGTTGGGAGAGTGACGTGAAGAACAGGTTAGGTTTGATGGAGAGAGTGACGAGGAAGGACAAGGCAGGTTTGTTGTGAGAGAGGTGACGAGGAAGAAAAAGGCTGGTTTGTTGGAGTGAGATGACAAGGAAGAACAAGGAGGTTTGATGGTGAGAGTTCACGAGGAAGAAAAGGCAGTGTTTGAGGGAGAGATTCACGAGGTAAAGAACAAGGCAGGTTTGATGGAGAGAGTGACGAGGTAGATAAGGCAGGTTTGATGGAGAGAAGTGTCGAGGATGAACAAGGCAGTTTGATGGAGAGGAGTGACGAGGAAGAACAAGGCAGGTTGATGGTGGAGTCACAAGGAAGAACAAGGAGGTTTGAGGTGAGAGTGACGAGGAAGAACCAAGGAGGTTTGATGGTGAGTGTGACGAGGAAGGAAAAGGCAGGTTTTGATGGTGAGAGTGAACGAGGATGATTAAGCAGGTTTGATGGTTAGAGTGACGAGGAAGAACAAGGCTTGTTTGATGGAGAGAGTGACGAGGAAGGATAAGGGCAGGTTTGATGGAGAGAGTGTAGAGGAAGGCAAGGCAGGTTTGATGGAGGAGTGTGACGAGGAAGAAATAAGGCAGGTTTGATGGAGAGAGTGACGAGGAAGAATACGGCAGGTTTGATGGGGAGAGTGACGAGGAAGAATATGGGCAGGTTTGATGGTGAAAGTGAACGAAGGAAGAACAAGGCACAGGGTTGATGGAGAGAAGTGACGAGGAAGGATTTAAGGCAGGTTGATGGAGAGAGTGCCGAGGAAGAAACAAGGCAGGTTGATGGAGAGAGTGACGAGGAAAGAACAAGGCAGTTTGATGGAGACCAGTCACAAAGGAAGAACAAGGCAGGTTTGATGGAGAGAAGTGTCGAGAAGAAACAAGGCAGGTTTGATGGAGAGAGTGACGAGGAAGAACAAGGCTGGTTTGATGGAAGAGATGACGAGGAAGAATAAGGCAGGTTTGATGGTGTGAGTGACGAGAAGAACAAAGGCAGGTTTGTGGGAAGAGAGTGCGAGGAAGAATAAGGCAGGTTTGATGGTTGAGAGTGAAGAGGAAGAACAAGGCAGGTTTGATGGAGAGAGAGTGACGAGGAAGGTCAAGGCAGGTTTGATGAGAGAGTGACGAGGAAGGACCAGGCAGGTTTGATGGAGAGAGTGACGAGGGAAGAACAAGGCAGTTTGATGGTGAGAGTGGGAATGGAAGAACAAGGCAGGTTTGATGGTGAGAGTCCGAGGAATGAACAAGGCAGGTTTGATGGAGAGTGTCACGAGGCAGAACATGGCCAGGTTTGATGGAGAGAGTGACGGGGAAGAATAAGGCAGAGTTTGATGGATGAGAGTGACGAGGAAGAACAAAGCAGGTTTGATGGAGGAGTGACGAGGAAGAACAAGGGCAAGGTTGGATGGTGAGAGTCACGTAGAAGAACAAGGCAGGTTTGATGGTTGAGAGTGACGAGGAAGAACAAGGCTCGTTTGATGGAGACAGTACAAGGTAGAATAAGGCAGGTTGATGGAGAGAGAGATGACGTGATGAACTGGCAGGTTTGATGGTGATGGTCTGACGAGCGAGAGCAAGGCAGTTTGGTGGTGAGAGTGGACGAGGAAGAACAAGGCAGGTTTGAATGGAGAGTCCGAGGATGACCATCGGAGGTTTGATTGGAGGGAGAGTGTCGAGAAGACAAGGCAGGTTTGATTGGAGTGAGTCACGAGGAAAGAAACAAGGCAGGTTTGTTGGAGGAGTGACGAGGAAGGAACAAGGCAGGTTTGATGGAGAGAGTGACGAGGAAGAACACAGGCAGTTTGCATTTGGAGTGAGTGACGAGGAGAACAAGGCAGGTTTTGATGGAGTGAGTCACGAGGAAGAACAAGGCAGGTTTGATGGAGCAGAGTGACGAGCTAGAATAGGCTCGGTTTTTTGGAGAGAGTGTCGAGGAAGAACAAGGCAGGTTTGATGGAGAGAGTGGCACGACGAAGAATAAGGAAGGTTTGAGGGGAGAGTCAGTGAGGAAGATTATGGCAGGTTTGATGAATGAGAGTGACGTGGAAGATTAAGGCAGGTTTGATGGTGAGAGTGACGTGGAAGACAAGGCAGGTTTTGATGGTGAGGAGTGACGAAGTAAGAACAAGGCAGGTTTTTTGATGGAAGAGAGTAACGAGGTAGAACAACGGCAGGTCGCCCAGGTGAGAGTGACGAGAAGAACAAGGCAGGTTTGAGGAGTGAGTGCGAGGAAGGGAATTTAAGGAGGTTGATGGAGAGAGTCATGAGGAAGAATAGGCAGGTTGATGAAGAGAGTGACGAGGGAAGAATAAGGAAGGTTTGATGGCAGAGAGTCACGGTGAAGAATTAAGCAGGTTTGATGGACTGGAGTGACGAAGTATGGTTTAGTAAGGTTTGATCGAGTGAGTCACGAGGAAAGAATAAGGGAGTTTTTGGTGAGTGTGGACGAGGAAGGATAAGGCAGTTGATGGAGACAGTCACGAGGAAGAATAAGGGATGGTTTGATGGAGACAGATCACGAGGAAGAATAAAGGGAAGGCTTGATGGAGAGAGTGACGAGGAAGAATAAGGAGGTTGATGGAGGAGATCTCGTGGAACGGATTAGGGGAAAGGGTTGATAGAGAGAGTGACGAGGAAGATAAGGAAGTTTGATGGAGAGTGTGATGAGGAAGTATAAGGAAGGTTGATGAGAGAGTCACGAGGAAGGATTAGGAAGGGTTGATAGAGTGAGTGCGAGAAGATAAGGAAGGTTTGCTCGGGAGAGTGACAAGGAATGGATTAGGAAGGGTTGATGAGACAGTCAACGAAAATGAATGAGGTTTGTTTGACATGAGTGACGTTGAAGGATAAGGAAGGTTTTTGGATGGAGAGTGACGAGGAAGAATAAGAAGGGTTGATGGAGAATGAGAGTGACGATGGAAGAATAAGGAAGGGTTTAAGGAGGTAGAGTGAGGTGGAAGAATTAGGGAAGGTTTGATGGATGAGAGTCTCACGAGGAAGGATTATGGAAGGTTTGATGGAGAGTGTGACGAGGAAGGTTAAGGGTCGGTTTGATGGTGAGAGTGACGAGGAAGAATAAGGATGGTTGGATGGAGAGAGTCACGAGGTTGAATGAAGGTTTGATTGAACGAGAGTGAGAGGAAGAAACTCGGGATATGAAGGCTACATAGCAGGCTACATCAGCAGGCTAGCATCTGTAGGCTTCATCAGCAAGCTACATCAGCAGGTTTCATCTGCTGGCTACTTCTGCAGGTCCATGGCTGAAGGGATATGGACAGTGTGACGTCAATGTAAAAGTACATAAAAATGACGTAAAAAAAAACGTGGAGATAAAAAACTAAACAAAAAACAATATACAAAACAATCGATGACTGCCTCAAAGCACCACCATGTCTCAGCGTTCCTCGACTGGTGATCAAATATAACACATAACCTCCTTTCTGCATGGTTTTGTGAACCTCCTTCTGCCCATTCTTATTCGGTTGTTTATGGTTTGCTTTGGACACAAACTGATTACCACCGGGGATGTGAGGGTACAGCCCGTGCCCAGCGCTGTCTACCGTCCAAGACGACGTGGAGAGACTGACCGGCCAGGGAGGTAGTGAATTTGTATAGTATTGGCATCGGGTATTCTCCATCGAAAGGTCGTGAGAGTCCGACGTGATTTTTAAGGGGGTGCGCGCATTGTGGAACTTCGAACTGTATTAGTGAGTGGCTCTGCTTGCTTTGTGATGGGACGTTACTTGGGCTGGTGCAGCCAGCTGGTGTGGACTATGTCTGTTGGTGGCAGTTTGGTAAAACTGTGGCTAAGAAATAAGAGATATTCAATGTGTCATTTTTTGGAGAGCGTCGGTTTTGAACGTCCCTGTGTTTGTTAAATGCTTCATTGCTAGTGGTGGCGTGTATTGATTTTTTACGATTTATGTTGATATGTGTTTATATTTGGCTGGTACCGGTGCATATGAAAGAAATAAGCTTAAATTGGTGGGTTGTATGGCTGGCCACGTTTTGTGTGTGTGTGTGTGTGTGTGTTGTGTGTGTGTGTGTGTGTGGTGTGTGGTGTGGGTGTGTGTGTGTGTGTGTGTGTGTGGGTGTGTGTGTGGAATAAATCGTTAACAGGCATTCCAAACTTTTGAATAGTGAGAGTCAGATAGTTCATTACCCACACTGCACCACAGCATCCGTAACAGAATTAGTGTGGTGGTGTTGTGGATGTTCAGACTCCATGGATGTTGTAGCAGTGTGAGCGAGAGATGAGGTGAGATGAAATGGCCAAACAACATAGGATGACCATGCTCCTCTGTTTTTACATTTACACTGGAGGATGTAACTGCCTTGTCCTTCAGATCATTCAAAACTGGGGTAGCCATGATGGACTACATTGCAAGTTATCACAAAAAAGTCCTGGGGGAGTTACAAAAGGAGAATAAGACAGAGAGAAGGAAGATTAATAAGAATGAAAGAAAGAAGGAAGGAAAGAAACTTAAAGAAAAAGAGAAAACAAAAGAAAAGAAAAGAAAGAGAAGTGATAGATAAGGAAAGATAAGGGAAAAAAAGAATAAGGTCAGTAATAGATGATACGCAGGGCTTTTTTCATTTTTTTTCTTTTATTTTCGTTCTTACCGTGCCTGCCCATAGTTAAAAATGCGGCGGGGAGAAAGTGGGTAGGTGGGATAGGGCATGGTGGGTGGCATCAGTGTGCCGTGAATATGGGAAGCTATAGACCACCAAGATTCCGCCGAAATTCCCCATCCCCTCTTCTAGTACAACATTGGCTATTAAAATTCTGGTCATCCTTTGTCCAATGAAACATCAAGTCTTCATATCCTGTGCTTATGTCGTAGTTTTGGGGGTACTTTAAATGATTTCCTTCCAAATTCTTTTTTTCCACTACAAATGTGTTGACAGAGGACTAAAATGAAAGTAGAAACTTGACTGGATTATCTTTTTTATAGAACAATGTATTGCAACCACTATTGATATTCGCTCAGTATGCAGCTCTAAGATATTGGGGTTTGTAAACGTATCCAAGATCAACGTAGCTCTTTATTACAATATCTTATGACCAAACTTCCTGGACCAGGCCGCAGCATCCCGTTAAATCTTGACAGCCTTGGGAAAGGAAGTGTTAGACAAGCTTGGATGGTGACCGCCTTCAGGCGGCTTCAAATGAAGATCTCCAGCACCTCGGACAATACTGAGGTGAAGCACCAGGTCCTGAGGATGACAGAGCAGCACCATTCCCATCAATGAAGAGGAAGGTGTCCATGAAAGGAGTTACCTCCCTCTCTCCCTGCTGCTGCCACCAATAGGGGTTGAGGATCTGGTTCAACCAGTCCCCTCACAAAGTATCAGGGTTTGTGGGAGTAGTGGCATTGGGACTGGCAGCTGCCCAAATGTAGCTGCTTTCATTGTGACTGTGTGTGAAAAAGTCCTGTCCCTTTCTGTCCACCACCATGCCTCTCCTTCCCTCCACCCCCTCAGAATGGATACTGTACCTGGGCTAGAGGACCAGTTCGTTTCACTGAGGAGGCGGGGAAGAGGGAGCAGGTTGTGTCGATCCCAGGCAGTACTCGGCAGTCATAAAAATGTAAACTCAGGTGGATGGTGCAATTAGCACGTCAATAAATGCCGTGCTGCATGCAGAGTGTGGGAAACATGTGAGCCACTTCATTTGTGGAAGCCTATGGATGTATGGTAGCCACTAATTGGTATGACAGATATAATTTTGATGTTGGATGCGCAGTTTAGAATCAAGGACAACATTGCTTTTGGCGATTTTAATACAGACTTGGACTGTGCCTGGATACAAAAAGGAATCAGACTTACGTTATTTATGGATTGAACAATTTATCTATGGTTCCTCACTCATGATTTACTGTTATTGTCTCATTTAATCAGCCAAAAGCTTACATAGTGAAATGTGTCTGTACTAACTGGCTGTTCATTCTTCTGTTCGCCCAACATGGATGAAAAAGGTGTCACAATTGCTAGGTATGGTCCTAAGGATATTCTTTTTATAGACGTCGTTTCATGCATTTGGATTAAAATAAACAACTGCTTCCTTTATGAATTTGCTTCACTTTGATCGTTTATCAAATTAGGAACCCTGGACGATGCTCTAAACTTTTGGATATAAGTACATCCAATAATTCAGTATGTGTTAAAATGCACATTTTGTTAAGACAAATTCGATACATGTAATTAAATCACCTATCTCAGTTAATACAAAGGTGATAGGACAATTGAGAGACAAAAAATGTTATACACTCCAGTCAAAGTTGAAGTGTCATGTGGTTAAAGCGAAGAACAAGGTAACTTCCATGAAGAGAAAAGGAAAAGGAAACATATTTTCAAAAATAAATTTTTTGTTATGGATTTGGATCCAAAATAATTGAACTTTATTTGAGAAAGTATCGACTCTGGATTGATTTAAAGAGTAAATCTAGAGTACAAAAAATCCAGAAAAGAATTTTCATAGAATTATTTAAATTTGCATTTTACAAATATCACTAAGAATCTAACTGTAATCGATAAAGCAAACATGACCATGGTCTACATGAATTAGATATAATACTGTAGTGTAAAACAATTTCTCCATTGTTTCGACATTCCACTATTGTCTTTAAAGGAATTGTGTTCAATACGGCATTCGCTTTTTAAAACAGTTAGGGACAAGACATTTAGATGGATTGATACTAAAAATCGCTTGATTGCTTATTGCATCCTCTCAATTAAAGTTTATTATGTATGTATTTGAATACCAAGCCACAGTTTCCTCTTTAAAATTCAAAAATGCGAAAGTTTTACCATTATATTATATCAGGGCGTTTCTGCCCATGCCTTTACTATGAATACCTATTTCAATATTTTATTCCTTTTGTCGAAACCGCTCGAAAAACTTTAATCTTACATCTATTTCATCTAAAATATTACGATCTAATTCTTGAAATCAATAAGGTTTCGAGATAATCCTGTTGTCACCACTTCCTTTTTTAAAATGATTGTTATATGTCTCTTAACAAACTATTACAAGAATGACCTTACTGGAATTGGGTGTTTGTAGATTTTGCAGTGCATTTGACGTTTTTCAGATACTCACTTTCTGATTTAAAACAAAAATTCCTAGGTGTCGCCTAAGTATCGTTTCTAACCTAAAGCTTAGTTACCTTTATTCTCACTGATTGTCAACAGCTTGGTGAAATTAATCCTAAGGTAATGTTACGCCTGTAAACCTTTGGTGTCCTGCATGGGGCCGTAATAGGACACCTGTCGTTTCTGTTTATACAATGCTTACCCTATTTGTCAGTGTGTTGCGAAATCTTTGCTATTGATACCTCACTGCAATCCCATAGTAGTTAATTTTACTGAACTGGTAGGATGCACTGTAGACAAAATATCAACAACCATGATTACATGGACCAGAATATGAATCATAGGTCGCTCAATTGCTTATCATTTAGGGTTCACTTTTGGGATAATGCCAAATAAAATAATCTGAATAAAGGAAAGTCATTTACATGATTTCCATTAAATTAATTCAGTGAAAATTAGTACCTTGATAGGGAAATGATCTATTCTTGTGGGAAACAAATTTTTGCAGAGCATCTCCCAAAAAACCTCGCCGTTCTTTCCTTAGAACGTTCTGTTGAAAATGCTGGTCGTGATCGCGGTTTTGGTCGTGGTCTTGTCGATGGTTTCAGTCAAAGGTCAGAGAATGTATCAGTGTATTTTCGTGTTGGCTGACGTTCCACTATGCTGTTGGAGCGTCCGTGCAGTCTTACCCTTCTGCTGTTTCTCAAGTTTCTGAGACTATTTCTAAATGACAGCAAGCGCATTGTATGGTCTCTCATGTTTTCCCATGGTGATCTTTCTGTACTGAGACTTGCTCTGTCAATGGCGTCCAGGCTTCTTCTTCTGGGATACAGGTTGTATTACTGCTGGGTACGTCACTCTTTTGTTTGTGTGGTCCTGGTTCATCTGTTATCCCCCCCCCCCCCATCCCCCCTAGTGTTGGTCTTTTTTGGTGGAGTCTGGTCGAAGTCTTTACCCTCTTGCCTTTGATAAAAGTTTCTACTTTCTCCTGTGTTCGGTCTGGTTAAGGCTTGTGTATTTGTTGATTCTGTCCTGGACGTGTTCTTGCATAAACTTGCCTGGTGTAAATTTCATTTGCTCAAGGATCAGGTGGTTCTTTTGTTCCTTGTGCTGTCAGCACTCCGTTAACAGTATAAGTTGGACAAAACAACCCCAAAATCCTTACTGTTCAATGACGTTGCTTCCATAGACCTTGCTGCTAAGCTAAATGTAATGATTCATTCACACGTGTTTGCTGCAGTTGTAGTGTCTTACCCGCATACCAACCCCACTCCCACCACTTCTCCATTCTACATTTTTTGACAATGGCCTTTTTTTGTCTTTTATCCTGAAAGAGGTGACGTGTTAATAGTTGTTGTTCCAAAGGATTTGCTGGATTCTTCTTAGCGCATAAGATCAGTTTTCCGCTGATTATAGTGATGCCAAACATAGACTTCAAACGCGTTCCTGCGTATTTTTCTGGCCTTCCGTGTCTTAGCTCGTTGTCAGATTATCGTCAGTCTTGTGACATCTGCCAAAAGCGGACTGTCTCTCGGATCATATTCGCTATAGACCTTGGCACAAAATGCCTCTTGTTTCGGTCCTTCGAATAAGGCGCTGTGGATTGGTTGGGCCTGTGAATCCTTATTTCAGGCGATCGTTATTTCCTTAATATATTGAATACGGCAAAAATTGTTTTTCGGTTTCCAGAGACAATACTGCTCAAACAGATCACCACCGTTTGCGTTGCTGAAGCCTATGATTCTTTAGTATTCTTGTGTGGCTTTACCGTCTGAAATCCTCAATGACACGGGAAAAGTCCTTTTGTGCTTCTGGGAGATATGTCTGTCAGTTATAGGGTCAGTATGGATGGTAGTGTCAAAAGTGTTTCACGTGAACATGCTCAGGTTTTATGTTGGGCAGGTGAAACGTTGCTATACAATCAATCAGCCAGACACTCAACATTATCATCAACACCGAAATCCTTCTTGTTGACACACAGTTATTTGTGTGTTCTGTGGGGTTTTTGACAAGATGTGCGGTTTTCATCTGACAGACAGGTTCAAATTGTTGATGATTGGCCTTTAACCTGTTTGCAAGCTTCCAAGACTATATAAGTACGGCCTGCTCAGATTGGGTATTGTCCACCATGGGTTCAATTTCTGTTAAAACAAATTCAGGCCCACCAACGTTTTCATGAGTTGCAGTCACTTGCATGAACATCTTTTTGGTTTTGTTTGGGTTGTTTTTGTTGCGTTGTTGTTGTTGTAGTTGGTTTTGTTTTGTTTTTTGTTTTCCTTCTTTGTAGTTGTACCCTATGCTGCTTTCGTTTCCTTTTGTCGACTTTATACTGCTCCATGTCAGTCGACAATACAAAGTTAGTTTGTGTCCAATGACTATGCCACGTGTCGCATAGTTGCAAGGATTTCTTTTCTATTACTTTGTGCCTATTAGAGGTATGTGCTTGCTGGTAAGCCACGATCTGATTTGTACTTATCTGAGTTTTATCATTCTATGCTCGATGTGGTTTTGTATTATGTGATGGTTGACGCTCTGATTGTTTGCAGGTGTGTTGCCTTTCTCTTTGATCTGATACAGATTACACCCACGCCATTTGTGTCCGCGTTTTTATTGATAACTTCGGTATTAA
>JAFLJL010019133.1:52090-65604 GCA_018398815.1 Conus ventricosus
GGGGACTGGTACATTCCATCACTGCCATCCCGTATCGCCAGCTTCCTTCTGAGAGCACAGGCCTCTCACCGTTTGAGTTGGAACGACATCCACAGGAGAATGTCTGTACCCACATTAACAGACATTACAAAACAACACTGTGCCTTTCGACCTCTTTCGTCTTCCTCAGACCAACAATATTCAAGACACTGAAAACAAAGGACAGTCAGTTATCTCCACTAATTGGGCAGTCAGTTATCTCCACTAATTGGGCAGTCAGTTATCTCCACTAATTGGGCAGTCAGTTATCTCCACTAATTGGGCGTACAATGGGTGTGGAATGAAACGAGGCTGCTGGGAGGGAAAGAATTCGGTTAGAAAATAATAATAACAATGACCATCACCACATCACCAACAACAAAACCAACAGCAACATGAACAACAACAACAACAACAGCGACAACGACAACAACAACAACAGCAGCAACAACAACAACAACAACAACGGCAACAACAGCAATAATCATAATGATAATGATAATAATGACAATGATAATAGCAATAACGATGATGAGATGATGATGATGATGTATGATGATGATGATGATGATGATGATGATGATGATGATAGTGACAACAGCATGAATGCTGCTGCTGCTGCTGCTGCTGCTGCTGCTGCTGCTGCTGCTGCTGCTGATTATGACGACGACGACGATGAATGAATGATGATGATGATGATGAATGATGATGATGGATGATGATGATGATGATGATGATGATGACGATGATGATGATTATTGTGGTGGTGGTGGTGGTGGTGGTGATGGTGGTAGTGATAAAATAAAGAGAATATTACAACCACTATTTCGATGTGAAGAAAAATGGTAGTAAAGTTATGGAAGAATGATAACAGGGACTGCAAATACATATAATGATAAACTGTTATACTGACAGATGAGGAATGAAGGACAGGGGTTAGAGCGTAGTCAAAATAACATGGCTGTAGTGGCAATAGAACAACGATAATAATACCAATGTTGATGATTGTGATGAAGAAGATGATGATGATGATGACGACGACGATGATGACGATGATAATAGATGATGATGATAATGATGATGATTATGATGATAATGATGATGATGATGGTAATGATGATGATGATGATGATGATAAATGATGATGATGATGATGATGATGATGATGACGACGATGATGATGATGATGATGATGATGATGATGAATGATGATGATGATGATGGTGATGATGATGATGATGATGATGATGATGATGATGATGATGATGACGATGATGATGATGATGATTATGATGATAATAATGATGATGATGATGATGATGATGATGATGATAATGATAATGATGATGATTGATGGTGATGACGATGATGATGATGATGATGATGATGATGATGATGATGATGATGATGATGATGATGATGATTGTCACGGACGGACAGCCCTCCATCCCGCTTTTAATGTAATTTGTCAATTTTTACCATTTTTTTTTGTGTGTGTAAAAGAGGGATGGGCAGCTGTGTGCTGTCAACTTTTCAGGGAGAAAAGTCTACCCGTCCGTGCGGTTTGCGTGCATCCTTCTGCACCGCATGGACATCGATTTCTGTGAGACAACCGGATAGTTGGGAAAACCCGTGGAGAGCTCACCGAGTCGTTGGAAGTTATTCCCCTTGGATCGGCAGCTGGCGTTTGGGAAAAATTCTTATTTTACTTGGATTGGAGCCACGAGTGGAGAGACCACGTTCTCTTTGGCGAGGCATTTCATAACCCGTGACCAAGGCCACTTGTCTGCCTGACGGTGGTAGTCTTAGGGTGAGACAGAGGAATCCCCATTCCTGCCCACCAAGTCTTCAACTTGACCCTCTTCGCTGGGGTGACCACTGTCAGCCATCCCATGGTGAAGGGCTGCTGGTGCTGTCGGCTCCGAGGTTCCGGACAGTCTTGTCGCTGAGGATTAGCCTGCCGGGCCCACTTTTCCCCTCCTTTCCACCCGCCGTTCTGGTGAGTTATTTTCGTGCTTCTTGGTTCTCATGTCTCATTCCACAGTGGTATCGGTTGTAAATTATAAAATTAATATTTTTATTCAAAATCTGTCGTTTTTTGGTACTGTGCTGAGGCAGTACTACAGGTGTGGAGAAATATTATGGTTTCAGGCGCGCTGCGAGCGTTAGCCTGATTTATAAATATGGAAGAGCAAGTTTAAATTTTATTCTAAATGCACTACGCTGAAGCGGTGACATTTTTCTTGTCAGCGATTTGGTCAGACACAGAGCGTGCCGCGCACGCTTGGTTTTATTTTGGCTGAGTCATTCTTTATTTGTGTGTACTTCCGTCAGAGGTAGGGGTGTGCTTGTTTAGTTCTATTATATATTTTCATGTAAAGGAAAAAAAAGAGGACAAAACCTTCAGGCCGGACGCGGTGTTGATTGAGTTACCGCGCGACTCACTTGGGGTCGGGAAGCGAGCATTCCTTCGCGGCGCCCCTGGTTGGTTCCGCTCCGCCTGTTTGTCTATTTGTTTTATGTATTGTTTTATTTTGTTTATCATTTATTTTACTATTATATTTCCTTTAATGTGAATGTGGTATGGTGTGTTGTTGTAATTTTATTCTCAAGTCAACACGTCATCTGACTTGTTTTCCTTGTCAGTTTTTATGTACCTGAGGCCTTCAGATTGAAGGGTAGTATATATTATGACAAAAATAGTTTCATCAGGTAAACGAATTTGTGTTGTTGTTGTTTTTTTTTAATCATTAGAGAGAAGAAAAAAAAAGATAACAATAATGAAATGTGAAGTAAATTAAACTAGGTTCAGTCTTGCGGGTGTAGCCCATTTCGCCAGGTAATAGCCTGCACCTACACCATATTTCAGCTGTACCTAGAATGTATCCTAATGCCCCTTTTATAGGGCGGGGTTTGTTTCTTGTTTTCCGTTGGTTGACGGGGTGCCGGGCCAGACGCCGTTCTGGATATACATTCCGAGAGCTGTATGAAGAGGAGCCGGACGCTGACCGTGGTGCTAAGAGCGAGGCCAGAACGCCCTTCCTGAGTGTAATCAGCTCTTTGGATGCACCAGTGTTCCCCTGCTCGGACATGGAAAGGACTTAAGTTCAGTTTGTTTCTAGCTGTGTATGGCGGTGTTTGGTGATGCCTGGCGTGTGGGAGACATTCTGTTTGGCTGTGATGTTTGTGAGGGTATATGTGTGAGTGTTTATGAATTGTATAAGTGTGCGAATGTTGATGAATATGCTTGTGTGGCTGGGATAGACCCTGTTCGTCCTTCATTTAATTATTTCTCCCTGTCCTCTCTTCTTTCTTTATTTTGGATAGATTAGTGGTTTTTAAATTTAGTTGTTCCCTGGGCCAAGGTGTGGGGTTTTTGTTGGGTTATTTTGTCCATTAAGTAGATATTTCTTTTAGGTGGCTGTCATCTTCTATTTTCCTTCTTTTCCAATTTATCTCTCTGTCCTCCCTCTTCTTGATAGTCCTCCCTCCTCCACTAGTGTGAATGAGATTGTCATTAATTTAATAAATTGCATATTTCGTTATTTTTGTCCATGAGTGGTTTTGAGTGGGTGGTCGATGATGTTGTGCCCTGCCTGTCCCTCTCTCCTCTTCCATCCTCACATCCTCGATTCACGGACCTTGACCGCGACAATGATGAAGATGATGATGATGATGATGATGAGCGAAGAGAAAAAGGAGGGGAGGTGGTAGAGGCAAGGAGAAAGGCAAATGAAGTGGATATAGATCATGGAAATGATAGATAGATAGAACCTGAAACTGAGCACACCGCTGTCTGTATCAAGCCTGCATTAGTGGACACAGATCAGACAAAATCACCGGCTGAAAAAGTCATTCAGTTGCAGAAACAAGACTCGACTGACAAATATACATGCTCATATAAACGTTTAAGTATTCAGATATGAATGGTGTATCGTGTTATCTCTGTTCGTTTCTCTGTCTTACCCATTCGGAAGATAGATAGCGTCGTTGCATATCTGCATTTCTGTATGTGATCATAGTGGAGACCTTGACCTTGATGGCGTAGTTCAGACGGAGGTAAATGCACCACGATAGCGAAGAGGACAAAGTGTCGTCTGCTGACCCAGTCCACCAGGAGAGGGGACCTCAGGTGTTCACAGCCAGTCCTCCTGTCCTGGAACTCTGACGTGTCGTTGACCTGAATGATCAGAGACAGGAAGTTGTCCTGGGAACACGTCTGCTGCAGGAACCGGATCTGCATCACGTGATCCTCAGAGTTGGAGACCTTGAACCAGCAGACTAATCTGGACAAGGTACCGTTGTACACTGCTGGTTCTGTGAGGTCCGTTTGATGCTGAGAATACACAATAGTCAGCTCCTGCACTTCGGCCTGCAGCGTTGTGTTCTCCCGTGTGCACTGTGCTAACTGACTGGCCGACAGTCTCAGGTAGCTGTCGTTATTCGCAATCATGTCCTTCAATTGACGATCAAGTGTTTGTTGCATATTCAAAAATGTGTTAGTTGTTTTGGCACTTGCAAAATCGTGTTTCATCCAAAAACACAGAAATAACAGTAAACCAGAATACATTATACTAAGTTACATTCACTTCACAAATACCTGCCAAGTGGGTTGTTCTTAAAGTAATGTGATGTAGTTCGGTGCCCTTACCCTGGGTATTTCAGGTCATTCTTTGAATGATGATCACCCGGTTAGTTCGACAGATGACTCTATAACAAAACAAGCAAACACGTCAAACACCTTTCCAACACAGTGGACCCCAAACGAGTTAATCAAGAGACTTTTTTCTTCCCTGAACAACACAAAATGGCTAAATCAAACTAATAGTATTTTTTTAATGAGGAAAGCGAGGGACTGAGGGAAGGCATATATACACTACACATCATAAATACATCTATAAAGCAAAATGATGGAATCGTCAATCATTTGAAGGTCCAGTTGTTTAAGATTTCCGTTTTCTTTACAGCAACACCAGTTCCTATAATCCTCTTGGTAGCACTCATCTGTAAACCATGTAGTGGTACACACTGTGCTTTCTGTAATATCTGAATACATTTCTTTTCACAACTTTCCAGCTAACTTTTAACAAGGTTCTGCGAACATGGCATTCATATAAAAAAGCGTATATAGTCTATTCCCATCTGATACTGAGTATGTTATATTTAAGGCTCTAAACGTATTTCAAGTTCAGTGAGTCGGAACATTGTAGTGTTCTTTATGTATTCCATAACTGCCGCTACCCTATCGTTGAAAGCTAGAAAATGTACGTTCAATACACCATTTCTGTCAAGATTATTTCGACTAGGGATTGATATATCATTGTCGGTAATGTTCAGTAAGATAACGTCCCGCTTGAAATGATTTTTTGTTTACATTCTTCGGACAATTTTCAGTTCTAAACGTCTTATAAAATAATAATCCTGAAACCAACTCCATTTGATATTCTTATTTAAACATTGTTTTTATGCCATACAAGTGTAGTCCCGAAACAAAATACCATTAACTTTATGTACATCCGTAATTTTCTGTTATAACTAAAGAGTGTAGTTCTAATGGAACATTCTTAACGTTTTTTTTCTTCCGTTGTATTGTATATATCCCGGCGTTAGTTCGAAATGATATTAAAGAATGACAGAAAGTCTGAATTCCAACATTAAATGCTTCTTGGTGTTTTTCTCCTACTTCTGTTGTCCCTCTTGCCATTGCAAACAAATTAGGAACATTATTCTGAAGAAAAAAAAAAATAACGTTATCAGGACTATTGGAAATCGAAATCCAAAAATAAATTTTGGTTGACAGAATTACTCTTCCAACGGGAAAAAATGGAATAGTGTGATTATTTCAGGTAATCTGTTTGCCTTTTGATACAATATGTTACATTTACTTGTAAACTATATACGAATGATCTTAAAATTCCTTGGATTCTAAGTGATGTTCATAAACTGCACATAGCTTACTTTAGAATGTTTACAGGCTTTGAGACCAGATTAACTTCTTTCCAGTTTGAGGGAGATAAGTGATTGTTCGTTCTTCTTTTTCATTGTCTTGAATGGTGTTTGTCTGGCCTGAAGAACACCAAAGAAGGTCGTGTTTATCTTGTACTTGTTTGATTCTTTAGTTTGGCAGCAACAGTATTCTTCTAGCATTGAAAACAGTTCAAATTCCTCTACAAAATTTAATGACAGGACGGACTAAATAAACCGTTCGAACGATCTGTTCCAGAGAGGCAACTTAAACTAAACCAGGTGCAGAGAAATAGAGGGAATTACGAGGAAGAATAAGGCAGGTTTGATGGAGAGAGTGACGAGGAAGGATAAGGAAGGTTTGATGGAGAGAGTGACGAGGAAGAATAAGGAAAGTTTGATGGAGAGAGTGACGAGGAAGAATAAGGAAGGTTTGATGGAGAGAGTGACGAGGAAGAATAAGGAAGGTTTGATGGAGAGAGTGACGAGGAAGAATAAGGAAGGTTTGACGGAGAGAGTGACGAGGAAGAATAAGGAAGGTTTGATGGAGAGAGTGACGAGGAAGAAAAAGGAAGGTTTGATGGAGAGAGTCACGAGGAAGAATAAGGAAGGTTTTGATGGAGAGAGTGACGAGGAAGAATAAGGAAGGTTTGATGGAGAGAGTGACGAGGAAGAAAAGGCAGGTTTGATGGAGAGAGTCACGAAGAAGGATAAGGAAGGTTTGATGGAGTGAGTCACGAGGAAGAATAGGGCAGGTTTGATGGAGAGAATCATGAGGAAGAATGAGGAAGGTTTGATGGAGAGAGTCACGGGCAAGAATAAGGCAGCTTTGATGGAGAGAATCACGAGGAAGAATAAGGAAGGTTTGATGGAGAGAGTCACGAGGAAGAATAAGGAAGGTTTGATGGAGAGAGTCACGAGGAAGAATAAGGAAAGTTTGATGGAGAGAGTCACTAGGAAGAATAAGGCAGGTTTGATGGAAAGAGTCACAGGAAGAATAAGGAAGGTTTGATGGAGAAAGTCACAAGGAAGAATAGGGAAGGTTTGACGGAGAGAGTGACGAGGAAGGATAAGGAACGTTTGATGGAGAGAGTGACGAGGAAGGATAAGGCAGGTTTGATGGAGAGAGTGACGAGGAAGGATAAGGCAGGTTTGATGGAGAGAGTGACGAGGAAGGATAAGGCAGGTTTGATGGAGAGAGTGACGAGGAAGAATAACGCAGGTTTGATGGAGAGAGTGACGAGGAAGGATAAGGCAGGTTTGATGGAGAGAGTGACGAGGAAGAATAACGCAGGTTTGATGGAGAGAGTGACGAGGAAGGATAAGGCAGGTTTGATGGAGAGAGTGACGAGGAAGAATAACGCAGGTTTGATGGAGAGAGTGACGAGGAAGGATAAGGCAGGTTTGATGGAGAGAATCACGAGGAAGAATGAAGGTTTGATGGAGAGAGTCACGAGGAAGAATGAAGGTTTGATTGACAGAGTGACGAGGAAGAAACTCGGGAATGAAGGAAGACTAAGACAGTGCGGACATAGAGACAGACAGGAGGATGGATAGGAAGAAAGGAATGGAACACAGCAAACGATCACGCGTTTCTTAAGCACCCTTGCCTAGGAACTCGCCCGCTTTCATCTCGATTTCGAAGGAAGCGTGATGCATCGTCTACTTCAGAACTCAGCAGCTGCCAGTTCCATTCCAAAAGGGGAGCGTGATGCATCGCCTACTTCAGAACTCAGCAGCTGCCAGTTCCATTCCAAAGGGAGCGTGATGCATTGTCTACTTCAGAACTCAGCAGCTCCCAGTTCCATTCCAAAGGGAGCGTGATGCATTGTCTACTTCAGAACTCAGCAGCCGCCAGTTCCATTCCAAAGGGAGCGTGATGCATTGTCTACTTCAGAACTCAGCAGCCGCCAGTTCCATTCCAAAGGGAGCGTGATGCATTGTCTGATGCAGGACCGTCAAGTCTCGGCCTCCCTAGACCCTGTGCAGAAGGACTGTCAGGTCCTGCATCAGCGGCTACATCAGAAGCTACATCAGAATAAATCAGTGGCTACATCAGGCTACATCAGAATGCATTGGCAGGCTACATCATCAGCTACATCAGGATGCATCAGAATGCACTGGCAGGCTACATCAGCAGCTACATCAGAAGGCATCAACAGCTACATCAAGCTACGTCAGAATACATCAGCGGATACATCAACAGCTACATCAGGCTATATCAGGCGACATCAGGCTACATCAGAATGCATCAGCAGGCTACGTCAACAGGCTACATCAGCAGGCTACATCAGCAGGTCCATGCAAAAGGATATGGACAGTGTGACGTCAATATAAAATTACATAGCAACATGACGTAAAAAACAACGATGGCAGAAAAAAAAAATGCAATGATGACAGTCCTCAAAGCACCACCTTGTTTCAGCGTTCCTCAACTGGTGATCAAAATACCGCTTAACCTTTTTCTGCATGGTTTTGTTCACCTCCTTCTACCCGTCTCATTGGTGTTTATAGTTGCTTTGGACGCAAACATCGTCACAAGCTAAACAGGACGTTCGGAAAGGCAGACAGCAACCATGACAAACATGCACACATAATACAGTTACTCAGGTGTCGGTGAGGCCCCTGAGTCCAGCCTGAAACTGATTACCACTGGATGTGAGGGTACAGCCAGTGCCCCAGCCGCTGTCTCCGTCAAGATGACGTGGAGAGATTGACCGCCAGGAAGGTATTGAATTTGTGTAGTAAAGGGCCTCAGAATTCCCCATCAAGAGGACGTGGAGAGGCTGACCGCCAGGTAGGTAGTGAAACTGTGTAGTAAAGGCCTCAGGATTCTCCATCAACAGGACGTGGAGAGGCTGACCGCCAGGTAGGTAGTGAAACTGTGTAGTAAAGGGCCTCAGGATTCTCCATCAACAGGACGTGGAGAGGCTGACCGCAAGGTAGGTAGTGAAACTGTGTAGTAAAGGGCCTCAGGATTCTCCATCGAAAGGACGTGGAGAGTCCGATGTGATCTAATAAGTGGGTGTATCCTGTGGACTATGTCTGTTGGTGCCAGAGAGAACTGTGCTAGAAAAATATATTCTATGTGTCATTTTTGAGAGCGACCGTTGAAGCTCCCTGTGTTTGTTGAATGCTGTTGCTAGTGGTGGCGTGTATTGATTTTGTACCGATTTATGTTGATATGTTTTTATATTTGGCTGGTACCAGCAGCATATGAAAGAAATAAACTTAAATTGTGTGTTGTTTGGCTGGCCACGTTTTTGTGTGTGTGTGTGTGTGTGTGTGTGTGTGTGTGTGTGTGTGTGTGTGTGTGTGTGTGTGTGTGTGTGTGTGTGTGTGTGTGTGTGTGTGTGGAATAATCGTAACAGGCATCCAAACTTTGAAAGTGAGAGTCAGATAGTTAAACACACAGCACCACAGCATCCGTAACAGACAGACGTGTTGAGGTGATGTGGGTGTTCAGACTCCATGGATGTTGTAGTAGTGGACCGAGAGATGATGGAGACTGAAAGGCCAAACACCTTGGATGCCCATGCTCCTATGTTTAAACATTTATACCAGAGAGGATGTAACTGCCTGTCCTACAGATCTTCAAACTGTGGTCAGCCAATGATGACTACATTAGCAAGTTATCAAAAAAGTCCTGGGGGAGTCAAAAGGAGAAAAAGAAAGAGAGAAGGAAAAAAAATAAGAAAGAAAGAAAGAAGTAAGGAAAGAAACTAAAGAAAAGAAAACAACAGAAAAGAAAAGAAAGAGAAAGAAAAGAAAAGGAAAGATAAGGGAAAAAAGAATAAGGACAGTAATAGATGATACGCAGGGCTTTTTTTCTTTTTTTTTTTTCTTTTTTTTTGCGTCTTACCGTCCCCTTCCCATAGTAAACATGTGGGGGGGAGAAAGGGGTGGGTGGGATAGAGCATGGGGTGGCAATTAGTGTGCCGTCAAAAAGGGGAAGCTATAGCCCCCAAGATTCCCACTGGATTCCCCTTCCCTCTTCTGGTCACAACATTGGCTATTAAAATTCTGTTCACCCTTCTGTACCAATGAAATCAAGTCTACATATCCTTTGCTTATATCGTGTTTGGGGTTTTTAAAATATTTCCTTCCAAGTTCTTTTTTCCCCACTACCAAATGTGATGACAGAGACTAAAACTGAAAGTAGAACATGACTGGATTATCTCTTAAAGGAACAAATGTATTGCAGCCACTACTAGATATTCGCTCAGTATGGCAGCCTCAAAGATATGGGGTTTGTAAACGAATCCAAGACCAACGGAGCTCATTATTTACAAAATCCATATGACCAAACCTTCCTGACCAGGCCGCAGCATTCAGTAAAATCTTGACAGCCTGGGAAAAGAAGTGTTAGACAGGATGGTGACCGCCTTCAGGCCGCTTCCAAATGAAGATCCACCCAGCACCTCTGGACACTCCTGAGGTGCAGCAACAGGTCCTGAGGATGACAGAGCAGCACCATTCCCTCAATGAAGAGGAAGCTGTCCATGAAAGGAGTTACCTCCCCTCTCTCCTGCTGCTGCCACAAAAAGTGTTGATGACAGTTCAACCAGTCCCTCTCACAAAGTATCAGGGTTTGTGGAGTAGGGCCTTGGGACTGGCCAGCTGCCCAAATGAGCTGCTTTCATTGTGCACAGTGTGTGAAGAAGTCCAGCTCCCTTTCTGACACCACCCTGCCTCCTTCCCTCCACCCCTCAGAATGAACATGTCCTGGGCTAGAGGACCAGTTCATTCCACAGAGGAGGCGGGCAGAGGGAGCAGGTTGTGACGAAATCCAGGCAGACACGATCAGTCATAAAAAGAATCCAGGTGGAAGGTGCATTAGAACGCCGATAATGCACGTGCTTCATGCAGAGTGTGGGAACAGTGAGCCACTCTCATTTGTGGAAGCCAAAGGTAAAGGGAAGCCACTAATTGGTATGGCAGATACATTTTGATGATGGATGCCGCAATTTAGGAATCAAAGGAAATCATTCTTTTTGGCGATTTTAATACCGACTTGACTGTGCCTGGAACAAAATAGAATCATACTTACGTTATGTATGGGATGGAACAAATAATCAATTGTCCTCTCAGAAACTCTTATTGTTCACATTTACATCAACACAAAAGTTGACATAGTGAAATGTGTTATGCACAAACTGTCTGTACATTTTTCTGTATGCCTAACATGGATAAAAAAGGTGTCACAATTGCTGGGTCTGAACCTAACAAAATTCTTTTTATAGATGTTTCATGCATCTGGATTAAAAAAAAACTGCCTTCCTTAGTGATTTGCTTCACTTTGAATTAGATTACGTCAATCAAATTAGGAACCCTGACGATGCTCTAAACTGTTGGATAAGTACATCCAATTCAGTATGTGATAAACATGCACCTTTTGTAAGACAAAATCGATACATGTCATTAAATCACCATGGTTAACAAAGGAGATAGACAATGAGAGACAAAAACGATTATACACTCGAGTCAAAAGATAAAGTGTCATTTGGTAAGCAAAAGAACAAGGTAACTTCCATGAAGAGAAAAGCACAGAATTTTTTTTTTCTTCAAAATTTGGTATGGTCCAAAAATTTGTACTTAATTTGGAAAGCTATCAACCTCTTAATTAAGAGTAAATGTAGAGTACAAAGTCCAGAAAAAGAAATATCACCAGAAGATTTAAATTAGCATTTTACAAATATCACTAAGAATATTATTGCAGACGATAAAGCAAATGACCACGGTCTACATGCATTAGATAAATACTGTCGTGTAAAAACGTTTCTCCATGTTTTGACATCCCACTATTGTCACTAAATGAGGTGTTCAATACTTGATTCGCTTAAAACAGTTAGGGACAAGACGTTTAGATGGAATGATACTAAAAATCGCTTTATTGCTAATACACTCACTTACGTTTATTACTTATGTATTGAAACAAGCCATGTTCCCTTAAAATTTAAACAAGCGAAAGTTATACCATTACATTATACAGGCGATCCTGCCCATCCCTCATACTATAAACTTATTTCAATATTTTAGTCCTTTTATCGAAACCACCCAAAAAACTATACCTCTATTCTGATCTAAAATACTACGATCTCATTCATGAAAATGAATCAGGTTTTCAAGAAAATCACTCTTGTCACACTTCCCATTTACAACTTATTGATATATATCTTGCAAATATTAACAAGAATTACCTTACTGGAATTGTGTTCTGTAGAATTTGCAAGAGCATTTGACGTTATCGGCTACTCACTTCTGATTAACAAAAACAAAACAAAACAAAAAAACAACTTATGTGTCGCTAAGTATCGAATCAAACCTTAAAGTGTGTTACCTTTATTCTCACTGATCGTCAACAGCTTGTTGAAATTAATTCCAAAGTGTCAACAATCTGATTACATTTGAGACGTCTTTTTCAAAGTGGCGTCTATAATTAACAGTTTTAGTAAATTATTGCGAGACTAGCTGACCAAAATGCAGCAGAATTAACAGTGCGACCGCTGCCTACCTCCACACGAAAGTTTGGAATGCTTGCTTTCGCCGATAATGTGAAACCAGAGTGAGAATGAATGGCAGAAATCGAACTGGAAATGGTCGGCCACAAGCGGTAATGGAAACGTAAACAGCGTGGACGAGGTGGTGTAGAGACAGGATCCAGCTCGGTGGCTAACTCTAGTGTGCTAAGTGGTGATGGTGAACAATCCAACTTTATGCCCAAGAAACCAAAGGCTATGAGCACTCCATTAGCTACTAAAGAGATTCTGTCTAAGTTTCTTTACAAAGTACAGGAGGAAAACATGGACGACAGTGTGACCAGGGAAACGACTCGCCCCTGTTGACATCTGAGGCTCCAGATGCAGTTTTCTCCCCTGTACACGAGGTTGCGCACCAGCAAGAAATTTCAAACGCGGATTTTATGCAGAAACTATGTGCCAACGGGACGAACATTGCGAAGCTGACACATACTGTGGAGGAGTTGAGAGCTGCACTTTTCTCGTTCCAGGCGGAGAACGATCGACTGAGAAAGGAGAGAATGTAAATATGCGGGTTCAAGACCACCCATCTTATTTTGCACGAAAACCCCCTTTTTCACATACAAATCACGTCCATCACATATCAGTTTTGGCCAAAATTAACACCTTTCACAAAAAAATTAACACCTCAAAACCTCTAAAAATCGACGTATTTAGCACATTGAAACGGGGTTCCGTGCAAAATAAGATGGGTGATCTTGAACCAACATATTTACATTCTCTCCAGGAACATAAAATCAACTAAATACTTATATGGCTTGATGGTCCCGCCTTAGCCGCTTTCAATCAATATTGCTGACTGGGCCACGCTTGCACGCACCACTGCACAAGAGTTTGCACCTAACACTGAATTATTAATCGGGTGAGCTGTCCACGTGTGCACGTTCAACCAATCGACAGGAGGTATGACATCATTCTTGGCTGGGCACGAAGTTAGCTGTCGGTCACCGGCATTCTCAGTTGAGCTGCTTAGGTGTCTAGACGTGCGTGTGT
>JAFLJL010019133.1:66604-89104 GCA_018398815.1 Conus ventricosus
GTATCATTGACATATTAGATAACAGGAAGGGATCAGATCATATTCAATAATAATATCGTTAAAATGACTATTAGAACAGGAGGGATCAGATCATATTCCAATAATAATATCGATGATTGAAATATTAGAACAGGAGGGATCAGATCATATTAATAATAATATCGTTAAATGACATATTAGAACAGGAGGGATCAGATCATATTCCAAAATAATATCGTTAATGACATATTAGAACAGAGGGATCAGATCATATTCCAATAATAATATCGTTAAATGACTATTAGAACAGGAGGATCAGATCATATTCCAATAATAATATCGTTAATGACATATTAGAACAGGAGGGATCAGATCATATTCCAATAATAATATCGTTAAATGACATATTAGAACAGGAGGGATCAGATCATATTCCAATAATAATATCGTTAAATGACATATTAGAACAGGAAATCTCAGAAGATAGCATCCAAATATATTTACAGAAATGCAGATTGGTCGCTTTTTCAAATCTATCTTAACAACATAGACATAGTGTTCTCAGCTAATGAAAACGTAGATGACCAATACATTGCATTTTGTAAATATATTTTAGCAGCAGCTGACAGTCGATCACGAAGATAAAAAAACACAAAGTCAAAAAACATAATGGAAATATATGGTGGAATACAAAATGTGAAACTGCCAATAAAAGAAAAAAAAAAGATTCAAGATTTATGGTAAAAAGAGATCAGCAAGTAATCATAAAGAAATTTAAAAGGCAGATAAAGAAAGTGAAGATGTCATAGATGATGCAAAGTTGCAACATTGGAATGAATGTTGTAACTCTGAAATTAAAAATAATAAAGATATTGGTAAGTGTGGGAGGAACTGACAGCTATGAAAAATGATTGCCATCGCCACAGTACCATATAAAAATAGACAACAACAGTCTTCCTAGTGCTGATGAGAAAGCAGAAACCTTTGTAACCAAGTTTGCTGAGGTCAGCCACTTGAAGGTCTACAAAGTATGCCCCCCCACTTCAGAGAGAAACAGGTAGTCAAGCACCGGATGCATCTACAGCAGCACATAGTAACAATAGTTATTGCTTCTCATACTATCCAAGAGTAAAAGAAGCCATAAGATCATACCATTCCCCCCCCCCCCCCCCCCCCCCCACCCCGCCACTCATCACATGGTTTAGATGCAATCTATAATCAAATGTCACGAAACTTGCCTGAACATTAGTGGAGTTTCTTCATAAATCAGCTCGTACGTATGGCCCATGGTGTTATGCAAAAATATGGAACAACAACCGATCGTAGTTCCACTGCATAAGCAAGAGACAATTACAGAGATTCTAAGAATTATAGACCATTGCATTAACTTCACGGGTGTGTATACTTTCAGAAAAAAATTGTTATGAATAGACTTGTACATACTGCGAAAAAATATGACATACCAACTAAATCAAGCTGGTTGTCAGAAAAGGTCGATCCACTACAGAAAATAATAATTCAATTATCAACAAATATAAAGAAAAAAGTTTGTAGACTAAATGTGCTCTTGCTTACCTTTTCGATATAAATAAGGCCAACCGATTACGTGTGGCATTCCAGCTATTGAACAAATTAGAAAACATTGGCTTGAGAAATATTTACAACTATACTGCAGATGTTTTCTACTAAAGGTTAGGGTAATGAAGAGCACGAGGTAGGAGAAACCATATTCCACACGTAGTACGAACAAATTGCGGACACAGTCCATCGAATGGAATCATCACTCTTACTCAACTATTTCGCTTTCCAACGGTCTTCGATTAGCATCCATATCCTTCGCTGTGGAAGGTCTTGGAAGCCTACGGATTTCTCCTAAAGTCGTCAACATCTACAGGACATGTCGCAGACAACCAGTTCTGTGTGCGACATGATGGACAGCCGAGCGAACGTGGTTCCGTGCAGACTGGGTTCAGGCAAGGAACTGCGTGATCTTGCTGACAATTTTCCTTGTCTTCATTGACTGGGTGATGAGGGAGGCCACAGCGATAGGGCGAGGAGGGCTTGTTGTATGGGGACTGGACAGCCAGCTTGAGATGCGACTTCGCCGACGATATTGCACTGCTGTCGCACGCCCAGAAAGACATCCAGAAAAAAAAAAACATCAAAGTGGACCTAATAGCCGCCAGTGTGCGGGACTCAAGATTCACCCTGCAATACCCAGATCATGAAGGTGAAGACGAAGAGCGCAGAGAAGACCGTGTGCGAGGCTCAGCTCTAGAGGGGTGGAACACTTCAAGTACCTCGGTAGCTTATCTCGGCCGCAGCAACATCGAGAGGAGATCTTAACCAGGATCGGTCTCGCAGCCAGGGCATTCAGTGGGTTTGAAAAACCTATGGAAGTCAACGGTTCCCGCAAACAAAACCAAGTTGAAGATCTGCAGGTCCAACGAACGCTCCGTACTCTTATATTGCCTCAGAGTCATGGAGAACCAAAAGAAATACTGAGAGAGAGTAGGCTCAGAAGGCTTCGAAGGAAGGTGTCTTCGCCGAACCTGAAATTCCTGGCAGCAAGGTGTCCCAACAGGCACGTGTTCACGGCGCACCCGCAAAACAACATTGTGGCCGAGGTAAAGCGCGGGGTTGGAGGTGGCTTGGAAACATCCTTCGGATGGACATGACTCCATTCATACTGCGCTGAGATGGGCACCCCCGGGGAAGAGGAAGCCCCCCGAAGCAGCACTACTCGTTCACCTGGAGGAGGACGTGGAGGAGCAGATTGAGAGGAGCAGGCAAGACCTGGCATGAAACTGAGCTGGCTTGCCAGGACAGAGCGGGCTGGAGGGAGCGTGTTGGCGCCTTATGTCTTCGGGTTGCGGATGAGAGGATTAAGTAAGGAAGTAAGAATACTTTCAATGGGGCTCCCCTCAGGTGTCAGAATCACTTCTCTTCTCGTTATTAATGCATAATCTGCCAAAAAATTATCAAAAAATGTTGTTCATGTCCAATATGCAGACGATATTACATGTGGATGGATGTAACGTTAAAAGAAAAGAAAGAAAACTTTTACCCGAGCATAAGATTCGTCAAAAAGTTTATCAAGGAGAACTATACAAGATGGTGGCTCATATGAAGCTAAATGGATTAAGTCTTTCAACCGAAAAAACAACCAATGTAATTATTTTAACAGTGGATCTTAATCCAGAATATGCCTGTTTTCACATTGGATTGATACTCCCTTAAGTACGTAACAGAGACCTGAATTTCTAGGCAGTCTAATTTTACATCTAAATTATCATGGAAGTTCATTTCGATATCATTAACAAAGGCGAGAAAACATTGAACTTTCCGAAAAATTATTTCGAAAGAAGAGTGGGGCACGATCCAGTACTTTGATTACTCTATTTAAATCTTTAATGAGATCAAAAAAAACTTGTGTCTAAGAAATATTCTTAACTGCGCCTAACGATATATTACAACAAAAAACTGCAAAGTATTAAATGTCCAGGCATTGAAATTATGCCCTTCGGACTTCCTGTGCACGCTCATCGTCACGTACATATGAAGCTAGGTACTTCCTCTAGATGACTATCGAGATTTAACATGTTGTAAGTTGTCTTTACAAGTACAGCTAGAAAAAAACACACATTATATCAGAAATCAAAATGAGATCAGATTTTGATTTCCGAAGAGAAAGTCTATAACTTCTCAAATAACCTATAGCAACTTATACTCAAAATGATTTTAAGATTTCTGGGGTTTCCATTAGAAAAAGAAGCTTTCTCTCCCAGGACACTTTTTGTGTATTCCACCCTGGGAATTTGAAAAAGCCCCATTTTGATAATGATCACAATCAACATTTAAACGAAGATGAAAATAACAATATCCTAACAAGTTATATTACGTGTCATTTTGACGAGGAAATACCTAACAATTAAGAAATCATACACAGCTGGTTCATGTATTGGTAAGCAAACCAGGTTGCGACCGCGTGCATCTTAATCTAGACTTGAGGATGGAGAAATCTGTTACATTGATGTAAAATATCCAAACTCACAGTGAATTAACAGCGATATCTGGCTTTGAATACCTTTTAAAATTTCCCAAAACAATATTTCGAGCTCTGTTTTGTTTGTAGATTCAAAATCAGGCGCTAAAGATTTTTAATTTGCATACTAGGCTTGTATTGCTTATTGAGATTAAGGCTGTTGGAGCCACATTGCTTATTGAACGAGGCTCCCAATTTTCCTTTTGCTGGAATCCTTCGCCTGTTCCTTTTCATTATAATGATAAAGTAGATAAGGCAGCTAAGTGTGAGCAAAATATTATCTCTGGCTCTGAATAACTTTAACTACCTTATCGGAACATGAGCAGTGCAATTTAGTTAACCACATATTTCGAAAACTTTCCAAGATAGAATGATAGAGATGACAATCAAATAAGTTTGATTTTTTTATATCAAATCATTAACCACAACAGTAGTTTAAATAAAATATACTTTCATCGATGTATAGGTGGAAACTTGATGCTTTTTACAACAAATTATGTGATAAACACAGTGTGTTGGATGTAAAAAAAAAAATAACGCGCTATCAAATTGTTACACGGCAAAGACATTGAAAACAATATAATTTCTGTGGTGAGGCAAAATAGTGCACAGCCCATCTTTGATCCAGCCTACGTGAGTGTTTAGTATGCTTAGAGCGCACTTCATTGGGGAAAGTATTCATAAGTTCCTTTGTTCTGTGTGTGTGGGGGGAAGGGGGGGGGGGACGGGTTGTGTGGGGAGGACAGATGGACTAATGTACCAAAGCTTTTAAAAGTGTCAAGGACTGAGAAAGGTTTAGTTTATGTGCCTTGATGGTTGTGAAATTGTTCCGTTTTGTTGGGTTTGTTTTCATTTGAAACTTATTTGACACATTTGTGTATTACCATTATCTTCATATAAGCACCTCATGCAAGCACACACATTGCACACACACATACTCAGAAAGCACACTAGGCCATATTATATACACACTGTCCGACCGGAGTGTTCCCCCTCGAGGTCTGCCCTGACAGGATCGGTCTAGGTGGGAGTGAAGGGAGTGACTGACTCACACGCCCCGCACGTGAGACCACACAATAAAGATTACACTACAACACCCATTTTATTCACCCAACTACAGCCATATAAAATAGCATTCCACACACACATCCATGCACAATCACAATTCAAGCATTCCAACACACACAAATGCCAATTATAAAATAAACCTTTCCCCATACGACGTACACAATCATAACGCAGCATTTAACCACATCGACATATCACTCAATTATAAATAAACATTTCCAGCATCCATCCCCTTTCCACACCATGGAGTGTCTCCACACCCCTGCCGCTCTCAAATTCTTCTGGCTGCTCCTGTCGCACTAGGTGCTCCGAACCGGTTGGTTCTTGAAAAGAGTCGTTCAAGGCCGGACACCTTGGCACGCAAAGCTGACTGTGAAAGAGCGCGTCTGGGGGGGGGGGGGGGGGGGGGGGGGGGAACGTGGCGTTATTTACTGGAGGTCCTGGACGGGGATCAGGGCCGGCCAGTAAAGCGGCGGGCTTTTCTACCAGTCAGCGGTCCCGTCCAGAGCGTGGCCTCAACCAGCGCGTGGCACCACCAACCAGTTCCGCGGTCACCAACCAGAGCGTGGCTCAACCAGCACGTGGCACCAACGAGTCAAGGACTCGGGTGTGAAGCCCCCCGGGAGGGGGGGAAAACGTGCTGGGGAGAGAAGAAAGGGAGGGGGGAAGATGGTAAGGGCACTGGAACCCCGCCGTCAGTACAATCTGACCCCTGCTGTTAAATCTAACAGCACTCGCATGAGGCGAGCGGGAGGTCTACTAAATACCTAATCACCAGCTCAAACGACCTGAGCAATACACCAGTAAACCATTTCAAATCTGGATGTTCGTTAATGTCTTTCACCACGAAGAGGTAAAGACTAGAGACAGCATTTTACCAATCCGGCTCACTTCGTCCTCAACCAGTTTCGGACGAAGTGACCAGGATTGGTTAAAAATGCTGTTCTCTGACAAGTAAGACTTCAATAACCAAAAATATCGTTTTATCTAAAACAAGAACAATATGTTGTAGGGTGTATCACCGTTCTTTCATATACTAATTTATAAACTTTTTCAGATTTCAGTTTTTGGTTATCCGGTGTTTTTCTGTCAATTTTCAAAACATCATTTTCACGCAAACATTCTTAAATGAGTCGCTGTTCTTTCATGTGAAGGAATAACAATACATCTGTAACTGTTCTCTAAAGTCTTTTAAAACTGAGTTATATTTTGGCATAAAATCCCACACCTTTCCTGGCTGTCTTCCACTGAAAGTAGTTTCGACAAATGTGTTTCTCTTTTTAACTATGTCTCTTTCTGCCGACAGTCTCTATAATAAATAGTGTCTGCGTTCCTTCAAACAGTCGATAAAATGTTCTAAACACTCTACTCGTTTATTGCTGGGATCAACTAAATATATGCATCATCTTTCATATATACCGTCTATAATGATAAGTGCTTTGTTCCATTTAAGTGTTTGGACAGAAAACCACAATTGATTAAAATTATAACGATAAAACAGTTTGTAACAGGTCGAGGATAAAATATTGTTTTTCCACAACAGTCGGCCACACAAATCAATGGAGCATGGGAGAGTTTTTGTCCTAAAGTTTAAATTTGCTCCATAGTTTTATAACAGAGTTTAATTCTCATCCAGTGATTATTTTTATCATACTCTCGGTCAAAACTGTGTTCAGTATATAAAACCCTACGACGGCCTAAATGTGTTAGATTAATCCTAATTCGTTCTGTAAGATTGTGTCTATTTAAGTCAACAGTGATTTTGTTGCTGTTGTTATGATCTTAATTTCCTCACCATTGTGTAGAACGACGACAACAACGGTAAGGCGTTTACGTCTAGTTTTGCCGCTAAATACTTAATTCTTTATAAGGTCATCACTAACGCCACTAACCCATCCCTCTCCACATCTTTAACAGACAGAAATTTCAAATATCATTGTGAACGTGTCTCCTAATTTTCTGCTGGAAAGAATTGTAATTTTGTGAGAAGCTTTTTGTACAATGTTTCTTTTCTGTGGAGGAATTGTTCTGCTTTTTGTCCATACGGCGTTATTTCATTCTTTCCGACTCATTGTCGTCCGGCATAAGACGTACATGTAAAGGGCCAGAGTGGATTGCTTTTCTGAAACTCTTTGACGGCTAAAATATGTAAAGGGCTGATGAATTCAAATTTGATTTTCCCATTCCTAAATATGGTTCTATGTGCCATTTGAGGTCAGGTTTTCGAACTATCTTTATATTCATACTGGCCAACATTATTTGCCTCTAGATTGCGCAGCATGTCTATTCTAGTTTAGGAAACTTTTTGCTGTCGCCAACTCTTTGGTTTATATTCACATCTTTAGTGTCTCAAAACCCATACAAAGCGCCTTCTCACCGTTTCTTGTTCAAAAGTCCGCAACGTCTGCAAGGGTCTTTAATTCTAAAAGTTATACACCTCACAGCGTGCTAATGTAACTCCTGGTTCTTCTGGGCCCACGCCGAATTTTTTAGAAAACACTTATTATTTTATGTCTAAAACAATGTGTAGGTTATCACATTTCACAACTTTCCCCGCTTTGTCTTTGATTTTTATATGAAATGATCCAACCCTCCCACAACTAATCTTTTAAACTGTAAATTAGGGAATTGTATAATTTCATATGCAATATGCAGCTTTCCCTGACGGAAGAGCTCTTAAAACAGGTTGTGGGCCTTCCTTCATATAAGTTTTATCAGTGCTCAGCTCATCCAAATGAACTTAGAGTAATGAAGTAATGCAAGATCGAGACGGAACTTTCCCCCTCAAAAAAACGTTGTTTCATCTGGCGAAACACTAAAACTATGACGTGGGCTAGCTTGCTAGTTGTAAAGCCTAGCATTTTAGCGTAGCTCTTTATCCAAAATGTATTTTTGCTCTTCAGGTTTGAAGGTTAATAGTGTTTTTTAGATTTGCAATTGTTAAGTTAAGAGTAATGTCTATGTTACTCATTGCTTTTTGTAGGGAGCAAAACGTAATAACCATCAGGTATTGTTCAAAATGTTTAACGTCGTTTGTTCTCCTTTCAATATTTTGTTAATCTTATTATTCCCCTTGGCTCCAGGTATATTTAAACATACGACGTTGTAAAATATTTCATGGAGCGCGACCGTTTTGGCCCGCAATTGTTATCATAGCATGTTCTAAAAACGAAGGACGGTCTTGAGTTGTTATTGTTACTATACCATTTTTTAAAAACAAAGTAAATAATGCGTGCTTTCATATCTACTGATGCAAATATTCTGAGGGGCCCGCACTACAATCCTAAAAAATATAGCAACTGATTACTTTGACATTGCTGTGACCAGGACTGCCACTTTTTCATAAAAGGTGAGTACTCCATGGAAGAGCTATCTTAACCCCCCTATTGAAAAGAGCAATCCAGAAAGCGTGGTTTAGTCCATCCGTTGCAGTTTTATCAGAACCAGGTTAACTTTGCTGTGTTTGTGCATCAACTGGGGTGTGGAGTGTCGCTTGCTATATCATTTAACTCATCCTGATTCCTTGGTGTGGTCGTGTACAGATTTCATTTTTATTCACCTTAAGACCGTTATCTTTGCTGAATGCAAGCGCCATTACCGAATGACAAATCGTTTAATCCATTCAGCAACAGAATAGGACATGAAGGCTTTTGAAAGGATCGTAACGAATTCAATATTAAACTTCAAGACAGACTTTAGACAAAAGTTGGATCTTGATCCTGGCATAGGCACCCTTATTTTCGCCAGGGCCGCACAGAAAGTTTAATATGTCTTGAAACCTCCTTTCAAATTGTTCAGCCTGGGTCCATAGAGCAAGTGCCTAAACAGCATGGACAACATTTATCTTAGACACTTCTAAGGGCCTAATAGAGCGGATAGAAAACGAATAAACGACTCTATCGTACTTACGTTTGGTGTTTGCCTAGGTTCGCAAGCACAGGCAAGATCGAGCCAGACTGATCTTTCTACTGGCTTTGGGATGCACAAAAAGACAATACTTAGCCAAATTTAGAGACGCCATTGATTCTACAGTTGATTTTCCTTCAAGTATTCACAGGTTACAAACATGTTTTACAATACGCAAGATCGAAAAGTAGACTGTGCTGATTGGCATCTGGTTTATTACATGCTTGCCTTCCTGACCTTCAGACTCATGATAGGGTACAATAATAACTATTAATAATGATTCTTAAGCAGGCAATGAACAGAAGGTTGGGAAAAACGACATAAAATACTGAGCAGTATATTACCAACAATAATAAAGAACGCCCAAGATTAAGGTATCTAATCCCGAAGTACAACCCCCTAAGTCATTGAAGACTCAGCAAAGCTTGCGGAACTCTGTTCGCGATGACCATGAATATGAAACGACATGCGCTTGTGCTTGGAGTAAATGGCCTTGGATTACTCGGTCTTTATTTACTAAATATGAAACCAACTATTAAGAGAACTATTCGCCATAAGTGCTCGGCATTAAGCATCTACTTTGCTTGCAGTAGACAAAAGCCAGCTAACAACACACCCTAATATACCCGGTAAGCCCGTCACGGCTTTACTGGCTATTTTTTTTAATAAATTCGCAAGATGACAAGTGTTTGGGGTTTTTTTTACCCTGATTTATTAGGTGGAGGCGATGGTAGGCCGGAGGCAACTGGACTTTTGACTCCACTGCCGCTGAATAGCCATCACCAGTGTACTTATTGCAAATCCTACGGCTGGTATAACGCTTACTAATGTGACTCCTTGCTCTCTAAACAGTTGTTCGGATTCGTTCTGCTAGCGTTGTTTGTTTTCATTATAAAAATTTTTCGGATAGTTTCTCTTATTCTATTCACTTGAGTTTACGTTTAAAATACAAATTGGTTTTCGGTTAGTAGTTCGCATTCTTAGTCTTGCTGATCTCTCTTGTTCAAGATCTTTTAGTCTTTTGGGGTTATTCTTTCTTTAATATTCATGCCCTAAGTTGGCGTCATTCAGCCTCCTCAACGAGTTTTTCTTTTTCTCTTCTTATATGCCCTTAGTTCACCTAGTTTTGCTAAAATTGTTTGTTAATTCGCCTCTGATGGTTCTTAAGCATGCTCAAGGGCCTCTATTTCTCGCATGTGGTAGCGGGAGAGTCGCTGTTGTTAGGTCTTTAACGCTGTTTCTTCTGAAAAACGGATTCGCTACTATTAAATTTATTTTCATTCACCTGTGATTGATTTATTTCTTTAAGTTCCATGGTTTGCATTGGGTTACTGTTGAGGAGTTCTTGCAGTGTGTTTGAATAGTTTAGCACTGCCTCGCCTTAATTTTGGCCTAACAGGCAAGGCGATTTTGATCTTTCACAACTGAGTTTATTTCTAATTGAAACCCACGGCTAAAAAACTTTGATGGGTTCTTTTTAGTTGTAAGCTGAACAAGTTGTCCTTGGCCGCTCCTCACAAACAAATGGTATCTTTTACTTCAAATCATTAGGGTCTATTAAATTCGGAGGTTCTTGCCTAAACTTTGGTATATGATCTGACCTTTCTTTCTGTCCCCCCCCCCCCCACCCCCCCCATTTATACCGACTTGTTTGTAATGTAATCCCGATTTCTGCTACTTCTCATGCAATGAGAGCCCCGAGCGATGCCGCTCCCTAGGGGAACACTCATGTCGTCTCCACGATCAAAAAACATCATAATTCTTCATCATCAATGCCTGCCATGTTTCTGTAATAAATTTATTTGTTGTATTTTGTTTTATTAAAAAAATGTTCATGCATATGGCTCGATTCTGACCCGCATAGAAGACTGAAAGAACCCTTTGCGTGAAGGGAAATAAACGGAATATTCTGTTCCAAATAATCCATCTACTATTGTGCAGTTCAAAATTTCTTACTGTCAAATTGCCGGACCTAGGAGCCGATGAAGTGATTGTGCCAGGCTCTGCGCGTCTTACTTTCCAAATAGTACTCGAGTTCAACAACAGACACAAACAGGACAGTTGTCCAGGAATTGGGGCGGGAATTGTTAAGAAAATTTCTATATACAACTTGCGGGGAAGAAATATTTTTCTTTACACCATGCGACATATTTTTAACCTATCTGATCTATGGCTAACCGGGAATGAAAGGCTGATCTTTGGCGTTTCAAGGAATCGAAAATGAAGAAGCACCTAAAAAACATAGAATAGGCGCTGAAGATACTAAAGGTCGGCAAAAAGTTTGTAGCGTAAAGGTTGCGTATGGAAATCGCTTTTCCATTCCTTAGATTTTGAGTTGTTAAAAGCGCCTGCGCATAACTTTCAGGGAGCATTTTTAAACGAAGACTGTCATATGAACTAACTTTTAAGAATAAAAGTGTTATCAGTTCAACCAGACACCGAGCCCATGTACCCCCAGCATTTCTGAATTCCGTTAGAGTTTGACGTTGTTAGCAACCTATTTAGCAAGCTGATTGAGCAACACTATCAGTCAAAATTAGCAATAAATTACGAAAGAGTGATTCATAATATCAACATTATCCCAGAGCAGGGCCAGACACTTTATGGAATTTTAGTTTTAGTGGTCGCAGCAGATCGCTTAAAGTATTTTATTGCCTGTTGTGTGAAGTGAAGAACGTTCAAAAGAGCAAGTTGAAAAGTTTTTTAATCCTAAATAGCGAAAGTTGCAATGTACAATTGATGGTAAGTCCAAACCAAATCTACGCTAGCGGGCTTAGACATTATCATCATTTTGACGAAATAAGAAAATTGTTTGGGGGGTGGAGGGGTAGAAGTCTAAACAGCAGCTTGTGACCACCCGCTTTACATCTTCACAATGTTAGGCTTGAGATTATTTTAACAGCGAAATACGGTTTATGGATTGACTAAGCGTCAACAGAGGATAATCAGTACTTGCATGGAAGCGGGAGAACTGTGAGGAGACGTAAGAAACATTCAAATTGATAAAGAGGAAGAAGCCGCTAAACCGCTTAATGTACATTTGTTTTTAATATATGATGCGCAGTGAATATTGAAAAAAAACTGATTAAAAGATATACAATACTGAAATTATTTGTATTTATAAAAAGCAGGTCTGTTCAAGTTTATCCAATATGTGCCTACAGCGCCGCCAAATGCAAGAGATAGTAGAAACCCTAACATAAAAAACCTTTGATTAACAAAACATTACGCAAATGCACGCAGTACTAGAGCAAGACCTTTTAAAATACAGCAAAACCAAACGAAGGATTCTGCTGCCTTTAATTGCTGTTACTATGTTAATATGGAGCATCGACTATAAGTGCTCTTCAGCAGGAAGGAACGAAGTGTTGGTTCTAGCAACGGGCATAGGGTACCGCAGCTTTACCTCTCTGGAGGTTTGTCTTTAGCTCTCGTCTTGTCACTAGCTGTAAGTGCGGCTGGCAAAAATTAACAACTAAACTCAAAGCACACAGCTATGGTTCAACTAATAACGGCTAACTTAGAAAAATTCGTTTAATCTGACAATTAAATAAGCGCTTCTGTTGACTGACTCAAACATCCACGGATGAAGGAATTTAATTCGTTTTTAAGGCCGTTTCCGATGTTTGATGACTACCAACAGACAAAGTTTGATCTTCAAAGAAAGGCGAGGGCAAGTTTTTCTCACAGCCAGACCGAGCAGATAAAAAAGGAATGGCTTAAAAAAGTAAACGAGACATTAAATCTGTTCTAACCCGCTCCCAGTACAACACGAAGGTGTTTATACATTATAGTTTATGAGTCAGCGCACAATAAGACCGTTGATATTGATTCTGATTAATTATTTTTTTTTAATTTAAATAAATATTTTGAGTTAGAAAAGAAGCTCAACATGGCTAAGAATATGAGGGCAAGACGACTTTTTTGAAGGAATGCTTGAGAGAGGCGTTTATCAAGAGCACTGAATGATATTGATCTTCCCTCCCCCCCCTCCCCCCCCCCCCCCCGCAGTTCCTTGATCCAGCAAACGTGCGGACAACGTTGTACATGCTATTTCTCAAGTTCCAAGTAAATACTAATAGACCGCCAGTTTAAGTAATGTTAGCTGTTTTAATCGACTATGTAACAATAAATGAAGAAAATCTAGAAGCTGGGTCTCAACTAAACAACAGACTGTTTTTCTCATAAACGACTTAACACCCGGTTGGGCAGAGGAATGCTTACACAGTTTGACGCTGGGCTGCTGAAGAAGCCCAAATGAGAGGCCTCTGGGCCTTGGTCCGAGGGCGAAGTCTTGAGATCAGATTAAAAAAACAGGGCTTAAGTATGCGCCGAGTGTGCGTAAGCGCTTACATTCAATACCTCCAGCTTTTAGTTGCAAAAAAAGCAGTTTTAAACCTCCCGCTCCGACAATAAATGTTTTATGTGGTGTGTTCTTGCAAGCTGCATCACGTCCGCCAAAACGCGAGAGAGTGTCTTACTATCACCCGTTAATCAATGATCTTAACTTAGTGGGGTGTCCTTCCTGTTAGTGTAGACCAAATTGATCGGTTTGTAGAACAAAACAAACCAATAACTGTTATTGGATACACATGGGATGAGGAAAACAAAATTTGGTGCCATTAAAGTGTCCAAGAACGCAACAATTGGCGAACCCAGACAAAAATATGTTGACTTACTACTGATGTTTTCACCAGCGGGGACCGCATTACACATTATTTCGAACAATGAGTAAACTAAATGCAGATACTTCAAAAGATGGGCACAAACAAGAATTCTGTAGGAAAATGTTTAACAAGGAATGCCATATGTGCAGCCGCAGCGATCATAAGAAACATTGTTGTATGGCCAGTTGACTGTAATACAGAACTATTACGCCCCCACCTGGATCTAAAGTTATTTTTAAGAACTGGAAAAAACTGCTAACATTTCTCCATATGTTGTTTACGCAGGATTCGAATCACTCATTGTTCCTTATGAAGGGCCAGCACCACAAAACTACGTAAACAGTCTTAATGAGGAATCCATCAGATTTGTTCATTTGCCCTGCATTGTTGTAGTCGGATGGCGCCCAATTCAGCACACAGAATTATTACAGAGGCCCAATGCGGTAGGAAGATTTTTACAGGCATGCAGCAAGTGCGCATGACTGTTCTAATAATCATCAAACTTATCTGAATCTTAATGCGCCAGAAGACCAACAACAGTATGATTCAGCCACCCACATTTTGTTGGGGATTTTGCGGTTTAGGTCTCTCAATCAGGACCAGAGAATCCAAAGTAAGAGACCATGATCACATTAGCGGAAAGTTCAGAGGAGCGGCGCATAACAAATGCAATCTTAACTAAAGTTTTGATCCTAAGCATGGAAGCTGCCTGTATTCTTTCATAACTGCGAGTCGACTCTCTATCGTATAATGAAAGCAGTGGGACGATGCTTCAGGGTGGTCATGCATTGCACGTCATCAGGAAAAAGTACATGTGCATTAATCTAAATAAACATGTCTTTTTATGACTCTATGCAACACATGGATGGGTCATTTAGAGGTCACGGCTATGTCCTAAAGTCATGCCCAATACTCAGAGAATATTTAGATAAACTCTTGTTAGAAAGGCGTTTATCCCTTATGAGTACATGAACAGTTGGGAAGGTTTGACCGAGATACACTTCCGCCTATAGGTGCGTTCTTTTTCTAGTCTCAGAGGAAAGGACATCAGTGATTCTGTTTACCAGCATGCTCTAGATGCGTGGCAGAAGTTAGAGTGGTAAAACGTGGGTGGACTATCATGACTCCTACTTAATGGCAGATGTATGTATTGTTGGCGGACGTCTTTGAAAATTATAGGAAGACTGCATGGTGGAACATTATAGCCTGGATCCCGCGCATTATATTTCTTAGCCGGGATGAGCTGGGACGCTTTCTTTAAGTGTATGGGTACAGATTGATTTATTGTCGGAATGTTACCAATGTCCAGTTGATTGAAAACGGATTTGCGTGGAGGAATTAGTATGGCGTCGCATCATTACTGTAAGAGCAAACAAACAAATACGTGGACAACTATTGATCCAAGTAATAAGGTCTAACTATCTATGTATTTAGAGCAAACAATCGGTATGGTTGGGCAAATGGCGCAATCACTTCCATTACGTAACTTTAAAAGTACACAGGTACGAATAATATTCAAAAAGGCATTAGTGGTTTGACAGTTTTAACGCCTGATCAGCAGCGCGGTTTCATTCTAGAAGTTGACTTAGAATATCCTCATGAAACTCCATTGACCAGCCTAATGGACTATCACCATTACAGCCCCCCCCCAGCAAAGTCTAAAGGATGGATCAAGGAGAGCCACCTAAACTTGTGCCCAATCTTCGGGCAAAAAACAAATTATGTCTGTCATTACAGATTCGACCATTGTTATTTAAGACAGGGTTTAAAGTTAACAGCTGTCCATCGCCTAATTGCTTTTGATCAAGAACAGTTCATGAACCATACATCATGAGAACATGACCTCAGAACTAAATCCACAGATGCTTCAGGGAAAAGACTTTTTTTCAAGCTGATGAACAACAGCTGTTTTGGAAAGACTATGGAGATCCGCACAAGCGCAAAGATGATTAGATTAGTCACCAAGAGAACGAAGCAATTAAGCTGACTTCAACCTATTTATCAGGACTTTGAAGATTTATGATCACCTTTTTGGTAGTAGATGAAAAAAAAAGAAAGTCAAATTAACAAACCCTGTATTTATTGGGTTTACTGTTTTAGAAGTATCAAAGCTTATGATGTTAGAATTTCTTTATGACTACTTTAAGCCCTTGTATTCTGAGTCCAGTGTACTTTCACAGATACAGATAGTTTTGTTCTAGATAGTCTACTGAAGACATCTATAAAAGACATGGAAATGGAAGTAGTAAGGGACATGCGGGATGGGATGACCGTTCCGAGTATCTAAAGAGCGCCTTTACATTCCTTTCTAACAAGACGGTTTTTTTTTTTTTAAAGGAAGATGAAGGATGAATTATCTGGAAAGGTGATCAAGGAGTATGTTGGGTTAAGGTCAAAAAATGGTACAGTATTTGAGCCAGGAGAAATCATTAAGAAAGCAAAAGGGAATATCTCGCAGAGTTGTGCAGTCTAAACATATCGCATGACAGACTACCAAAGAAGCATGTTTGGCAATAAGGACTTTCTATCATGACAACGTAAAACTGCGATCTAATCTACATGGATCAACACCACAGTTGTAACAAAGAAGTCATTAGTTAGAACAAACACAAACGTGTGTTTGTTAATCCAGAGTTGTCATATGCAATCGGGCACTGGGAGAACGTAAATTAATTAAAGCGGAAATGTGCCGGCGGGATTATCTCTTGCAGTTTTCCTTCCAAAAGAGCGTTGAGGAGAGGTGGTTTTGTGGTGTCAGTTTCTCGTAAATAATACACGGCGGATCATTTTTACAAGTCTTTTTATTTCGTAGGGATCAACACTCCAATCCGGATCGGTTTGCCCTGATGCGAGTGTCCCTTCTGCTTCCCCCCAGGTAAAATAAAGGTACCTTTACTTTCAAAAACAACTGGTAATAGTTTGCCTATGAAGACTCTCTTCAACAAGCTTTATTGTTTGTCTTTGGCAGTTGCTTGTACTGGTTTTAGGCCTTTAAATTCTTCATTATTCATTGCGCGCCAATAACTGAGGGGCAGTCTTCTAACCCATCTGTGTTGCGAGAATAGTCAATCAGCTCTCTGTGATACTGTAGGAGAAAAGTTCCTTTCGGCTAACTGTTTGTTTGAAGTTTTCGACTAAAGCCTGTGATCTATGAACTCCTGGAATGCCTCTTTTAATGGCAACTCTGTGTTTTAACAATAATTGATTCACTTGGCCTTTAAATTCTTTCCCATCATCGACTTGAATCATGCGAGGGTAAGTTAGCGGGCCTCGCTGGGTTTATCAGATGTATGGCAACAGCACAGCAGAAGCACTCTTTGTGTTATTGGTTCTGCATCTTTGTATCTTGAAGCCATTGTCAATGACTGTGAAGTGCGTACTTAAAATCTTTTTCGTTCTAATCCTATCAGAGGGTAAATATAAAAGGTCCATTTGATTGGGTGTGTTCGGTATTGTATTAAACCTAAGTAGTGGTATCTGTATTCGTTGTCTAGGGGCAGGTAAATATATTTGCAATTTGCTTGTTTAGATAACCATTCCTTTGCGTTTGTTTTCCACTGACTCCTGCCGCGTGGCTTAGCTTTTAATTGCTGTGATGCCCCATTCCAATATCCTTTGGGCGAATAATAGATTTTGTTCATTTTTTATTCAGCCAATATTATGTGCAACCAAATACACAACAGTATACCAACGACAATAGTCGTGATTTCTGGCATCTTTTGTTTTTTGATGTGATAAAAGTTGCGGAAATTTTGGTGGGGGGGGGTGCCCCCCCCCCCCCCCCCCCCCCCCCCCCCGGGCGTGTGGGCAATGGTTCTCGATTGGTTTGCTGGATACTAGATAATATTGTTTTTATTGCTTGCATCAACATTTTTAAATGTGTAAGCGCATGCCCCTGTCTTCAGTGTGTCATATAAAATCTAATGCTCAAGTCTCTTGCTTCTTAGTCGTCTTGTGCAGCTCTAGTTGCTCCATAGCTTTGTTTATGTCTTTTTCTCGCGCCGTCATTCCCCGGTTTACTAAATGCGAAATTACTTCCTGCTAAAGGCAAGCGCATTCACCACAGCGCCGGCCTATCATTATTGAGAGTGAAGCCATTTTTGTAATAAATGTATTTTTTTCTTTACTATTATAATGTCTGGAATTAATTCCTTGCTTAACTAGAAATCTTTCGTAGCACCGAAGTCGCAATGATAGCAATTTTTTTTTTCCAATACTTTGCTGATCCTCAAAAAGTTAGTTTGCAAGATCTGGTGGTTTAATCTTAACAGGCTTTTACCACAGCATTGAGTATCCTACACTTAGTCTCCCAATAACAGAGAATGGGTATACAGGTTAGCAACAGTTTTTCGGTGCTCATTTTTATTCAATAAAATAATTATAATTTATTTAAAAAAACATGAACGTGATGATTTTACTACAGCTACAAGGCGGCTAAACTGCCTGAACTTATGAATGACCAAGTTGATGATCAAGCTACTTATGCCAAAAGGGGAGAGGCTGTTAGTTCTTTGGCCGCATGTGGGAAAACAAAACAGTCTCGGAAATGAATTCAGCATTGAACAATTAACAGATGCCGCGCAAGACATTTTAATGTTCATAACAGGTATGAAGCGCAGCTGGGGTTGAATGGTGGAAAAGTGTGGGAGCAAACGGTTCTTGTTGTACACTAAATAGTCAGTAGATTTGCTCCCATTGATTCTGAAAAGATCTTGATGTTTGATTTAACGCAGGATCAAGTTTTAAAAAAGTCATTGAGTCTTAGGATGTGATCTATACTACAGATTTGGAACATTGTTATCGCCATAATTCATGGATTATTAACTTTTAATCATATAGGATTTTATTTCCCTTCAAAATGATCGATCTGGAAAATCAGCAGAATCAGAAACAATGCGAATCACGTGGAGAAAGTAACCAGCCAGAGAAACAGCAGAAAACATCTGAATCAGTTGAGACATTAAAAATCTGGGCGTGTTGAAGCAGAAAAAAAATTAGCCAGAGTGGAACCAGACAAAACAAATTGAATGTTTACAGAATATGACTCAGCATGAAAACATAACACCGCCAACGCCAGAACAAGTTGATTCAAATGGCAGCAATAAAAACTCCATGTGATTCTAGGGCCCCAACGTCTTCATGGAATATTGAACTTAAAACTGTTGCCAATTTTTGGCGCCCTTGCTGTGCTGGGGCAGTTTTATGTGTTATAAAATATATAACAATGGCACCATAAAACAAAAGAAGTTAAAACAACCTGACCGTAAATACGAAAAAGACTACTTGCACGCCCAAAACCGACCCCCCCCCCCCGATATTTTGATCATTTATAATGCAATATATTTTTAAATTTTTTTATAAAAATTAAATCATGCGTATTATAAAATGATAAAGTCAATTAATTAAAGCTGTGGAGTCTATAAAAGACTTTCCTAGACAGAATTGTAATCATTGCGGTTGCTTCGGATGTAAGACCTTCCTTAAGATCTCGTGCAGAGAACGTGAGCAAGACATCCTTCAACGATGACGCGTTTTTTGAGGCGTGTGTGTACTTATATTAGACATCTGCTATTTAAGATAAAAACATAGATGGTATTTTTTTGATAATTATAAGAACTGGTTGTACTTAATAGATGACTTTAGTTACTGATCGTGAGGTGACTTAATCATGAACTTATTAAAAACTTAATCAAGAACGTAGTAAGAACTTGAATGTAGTTAACTTATTAAAACTTAATTTAAGAACTTGGTGGGTGACTTAATTAAAAAAAACCTTTAATTAAGTACTTGGGGTGACTTGGGGGTGGGAGTGGTGGTGTTGTGGTGTACACAGAGCTTTTTTATTTGGTCAGTGTAACACCACTTGGTGCAAGACAGTGCTGCGTTTTTGTAATGCATTGGCTCTTTTGTTGCAAGTTCAAAGCAGCACCAAGTGCATTTAACCAAATAGCCTGATTGAATAAAACAAGATCAAATGTATAAGTTACACCGGCCGGCCGCCTAAAAAGGCAGCCTAAAAGTTTTGTGTAAGCAGGGTGTGTTGGCGGAGGTTGGCGGGTAGAGGTGAAGAGCAGGCAACCCACAACAGCAAAAAAGTCATTACATGGAGTACAGAATGTTGGCCAGGCAGGCTAGCGTTCACGAGTTACATCCTGTGACGGTCGTATTTTTAGTAACTGGACGTCTGAACAAAAAAGTTCATTACCTAGAGTAAGAATGTTGGCAGGCCGGCTAGGTTCACGCGTGAACGGTCGTATTTTTAGTAACTGAGTCTGAACTTGCCAGGTCTATACTATGTGCATATCGATTTCTATCCCCAGCCCCGTCACGCATGAACGGGTCTATTTACTTGGGGACTGTTGGAGCTCGTTGTATATGCATGGATCTTGTTTCCAGACCTGCGCAAATTCTGGCACTTGCAGCAATGCTTTGATTTCATTTAGCTTGCCAAAAAAATGAAACGAAAGGGAAGGCTACACTAAAACCTGGGTATCAAAAAGGAACGCTCGCAACAGCACGTAATTTTCGTGCGTGAACATCAGAATACCCGGTTAGTTTTTTTCTTTCAACCAAACAGCCATGGTTCCGTCGGTCTCCTTCTTTCCTTTCATTTCCTGCCATTGTTTACACAAAAAATCAAGAGCGTTACCAAACTGAACGTAAATTAACAAGGACTGTGCAATCTTGCCTCCTCAAATTTCTCCATCCCTTTTTGTATTCTTTCTACAATTTCAGCTTCATTTGCTGTTTTAGAAAACATCTGATCAGTCTAAAAAGCTTCTCTGGAAATAGCTGATTGAATGTCAGCCTGATTTGCCATAAGATAGTCATGTAATTCTTGTGGCGATTGAAAGATCTGTTCTCCTTTTTTAGTCTCCTTTCTTTTCTTTAACAATTGCTCAAGCTTTCTTTTAGGCTTCTTTGGCAAATCCTGCGGTCCGTCCCTTTTAATCTTCAATTATTTCTGTCATTTTTTTAAATGTAGTCTTGATTCTCCTTGCAAAAAGGAGCATTTCTTCCCTCTGTCACAATTCCGTTGGTGTTGGCCGGTGGTTAATGGAAGATTTTGAGCATGTTGGAAAGTTGTAGTGATTCATGTCTTCACACCCAAAATAATGTAATCTAAAAAGTTGTTGAAAAGGTATTTGGTGATTCAAGAACTTTTTCTAACCTCAGAATCCACACTGTCTCTGACACTGCAGTATATTTTGTGCCATAAGCTAACACTTCTCACCCTGAAAAGCACACACGTCCGCACACCACAACGCCTCCAAGTAAATGACGGATATACTCAAGGCCGTTGTCAACAACACTAAGTGCGGGGCGGATGTGAGTCTTTTTACTATCACATGATTAAATCTTGATTATGATAGGTGAATGTAAGAAAATGTCTATATCTGTTTTTACCAAGGCGGGAAAGAATGGGAAGAATGGCGTGTTGTGTGTGTGGTGTGTGCGACCGCAAGCGCGGCGCGCGCGCGCGTGTTGTGTTGTGTGTGTGTGTGCGACCGCAGCGCGGGCTGCGCGCGCGTGTGTGTGTTGTGTGTGCGGGTGTGTGATGTTGTGGGTGGTGTGGAGTGTGGTGTGTGTGTGTGTGTGTGTGTTTGGATGTATGTGGGCGTTGGTGTGTGTGGGGGTTTGTTTGTGTCTATGGGTCTGTGTGTCTTTTTGTATGTGTGTGTGTGTGTGTGCGTGTGTGTGCGTGTGTGCGTGTGTGTGCGTGCTTGTGTGGAGTATGTGCAAGTGTTGTGTATGTATCTCTCGGTGGTGTGGTGTATGTGTGGTGATGTGTGTGTGGTGCGCAACGTATTTTGTGAAAACGCAGAACACGTATGTCTATAGCTCCGTGTGCGAAGATTGCTTGCTACCTTATGGCGCCATAATTAAGGTCATAGGATCCGTCAGGGCCCGTTACCTGGTTACTGCTGCCACAAACCCCAAGCCCTTAATTAGGGGTGTTTGCACAGGTCTCAGCCAAGATTTAGTTTGCGTGACTGTCTCTGCAAAATGATGGTATTGAAAATGACTGTCCCTGCGCGTAATGATTAAGAAAACATAGTTTGAAGTCTTATTGTCGAGAAGTATAAATGCCAATCCTGGGTCACTTTCGCCGGAAAACTGGTTTTTGAGGGTGAAGTGAGTCAGGATTGGTATTTATACGTTCTCTAGATGCATTAAATTCAACAGGCTATAAAACCAATATGACTTAATCTTCCTCTTCTCACTACATTTAACATTTCCTTTCTTAGGAAAAAAACCAATCACAGCGACATTCGCTTTATACTGCCAATACATTTGCAACAAACTACTTCCATGCATATTTGTCCATTTTATAGGCCAATTTCACAAATCTCTAACCACGCATCGAACGGACAATCAAGCGTACGCACGCTCGCAAACATAATAAAACTCGTTCTCCTTGCACACACAAACAGGCGGTGGCCGAAGGATAGAGTCCGTGCATGTGACAGGGGCGGGACGAGCGAGACCAAGCAAGTACGCCAACCTGAGACTCACTAGGTTCTCTCCCATCCCCACGACTAACCGCATCACCAGAGCATCAAACAGGAGAACTGAATTTTGGATATAATTTAGAATGGCCAGGTTAAAGATTGAATTAACCAGAGAATAGTCTCAAACAATATTTCTTTTACAATTTTGCAAACAAAGAAAATTGGGCCAAAAAGCGAAGAATAAGCCGGCTAAAACAACAAACCAAAACAAAAAACCACGAAACTGATGCTTTCAGCTACCCGTGGGTGACCCGAAGAGGCGGTGTCAAACGACTCTCTTGCCCTTGTCCAGTCGAGAGGACAGAGGCACAAGGTGCGGAAA
>JAFLJL010019133.1:91604-129104 GCA_018398815.1 Conus ventricosus
CAGCCACTTTTCTGTAGTACATAAGTTGCATTTTTTAGAAATGTTGTTGTATGGTGTTGCTCTTTTTATAATTTTCCATGATATGTTGTAATCTATTTTCTTATTTTTCAGCTTCCAAATATATTTACTTAATTCTGTTTGGTTTTTATATTTTTCATTTTTGAAAGACTGTTTATGGTTTGCATATCTGGTTTTAAAGTGGTTAGCCGTGATTCCTATGTATGTTTCTTTATCACTGTCTGTTGTTACCGTAGCTTGGTACACAATATTGTTGTAGAGACATTTATTATTCAAAGGGCACTGGTCTTTTTTAGTGCAATTACAAGATGCATGGTAGGTACCCAAGGCCTGCCAGCGCGTTGGGCAAATGCGCAGGTCAAACTTTTAAGTCCTACCCATAGGACCCTTTTCTTAAAACCCTCTCATCTTCGTCATTCATTCACGTATCCATGAGTAGTAAATCCTTACAGTGTGGTCTCAAATCACAGCAGATGTGATGTAGCGTATATGGCCTAGTCCGGACGTTGTGACAGCTCCTTGATGACACTGGACTTGAAACTGAAACTGAAGGAGTTGTACAATCTGCTCTCTGTCAAGTCGAAACACCCCTCTCCTAACCATCCCAGGCTCATGATCTTGAGGGCGATTCAACGGTATTTCAAGGCCATGCTGAAGAAAGTGGTGCATTCACAGGCGGAGCATGGGGACTGTACATTCCATCACTGCCATCCCGTATCGCCAGCTCCCTTCTGAGAGCACATGCCTCTCAGCGTTTAAGTTGGAACGATATTCACAGGAAAATGTCTGTACCACATTTACAGACATTACAAAACGAACACTGTGACTTTCGACCTCTTTGGTCTTCCTCAGACCAACAATATTCAAGACACTGAAAACGAAGGACAGTCAGTTATCTCCACTAATTGGCAGTCAGTTATCTCCACTAATGGGCAGTCAGTCATCTCCACTAATTGGGCAGTCAGTTATCTCCACTAATTGGCGTACAATGGGTGTGGAATGGAAACGAGGCTGCTGGGAGGGGAAAGAATTTTGGGTTAAAAAAAACAATGACCATCACCACATCACGAACAACAAAACCAACAGCATCAACAACAACAACAACAACAGCGACAACGACAACAACAACAACAACAACAACAACAACAACAACAACAACAACAACAACAACAACAACAACGGCAACAACAACAGCAACAATCATAATGATAATGATAATAATGACAATGATAATAGCAATAACGATGACAATGATGATGATGATGAGTGATGATTGATGTGACAACAGCATGAATGCTCCTGCTGCTGCTGCTGCTGCTGCTGCTGCTGCTGCTGCGGATTATGACGACGACGACGACGACGATGATGATGATGATGATGGATGTGATGATGATGATGATGATGATGATGATGATGATGATGATGATGGCGGTGGTGGTGGTGGTGGTGGTAAAACAAAGAGAATTATACAACCACTATTTAAATGTGAAGAAAAATGGAAAAAGAAAAAGAAACACCCGAAGGTGCTGGGGAGGACCCAGAGAAGCACCGTCTTCACCTGCCCTTAGAGCAGTCCTGTACCACCCTTGGAGGCCTGCGCTGTGTTGACGATGGGTACAGGCACGCGCAGGACACTCCATTAAGATATCAAGGGACATAACTGCTCCTGAACAGAGGTAAATTAGACTACAGGATGCAGCTCATAACAGCCTTAAGTAGCATCCCCATGGGTGTACCAGCCCGTATTTCATGACTGCAGAGCCCACCGGCGAAAAATACCACCCTCCAACTGCCGAGCACACCCCACAGACCCAACCACCCTGCCCACGGACAGATGAAGACGGTGCCACTCCAGACACAGCCAAGCTTTCGCCATACGGTCTTATGTGCCCTCAAGAGAGAATCCAAAGTTGTAGTCTTTCCCACTGTCAACAGGGCTTTCCCTGTGGTCAGTGGGTCTTTCCTCACCGTCACTGGACCTTTCTCCAGGGTCAGCCTAGTTAAGGCAAAGAAGAAAAAGAAACACCCGAAGGTGCTGGGGAGGACCCAGAGAAGCACCGTCTTCACCTGCCCTTAGAGCAGTCCTGTACCACCCTTGGAGGCCTGCGCTGTGTTGACGATGGGTACAGGCACGCGCAGGACATCTCCATTAAGATATCAAGGGGCATAACTGCTCCTGACAGAGGTAAATTAGACTACAGAATGCAGCTCATAACAGCCTTAAAGTAGCATCCCCATGGGTGTACCAGCCCGTATTTCATGACTGTAGAGCCACCGGCGAAAAACACCACCCTCCAACTGCCGAGCACACCCCACAGACCAACCACCCCTGCCCACGGACAGATGAAGACGGTGCCACTCCAGACACAGCCAAGCTTTCGCCATACGGTCTTATGTGCCCTCAAGAGAGAATCCAAAGTTGTAGTCTTTCCCACTGTCAACAGGACTTTCCCTGTGGTCAGTGGGTCTTTCCCTCACCGTCACTGGACCTTTCTCCAGGGTCAGCCTCGTTAAGGCAAAGAAGAAAAAAGAAACACCCGAAGGTGCTGGGGAGGACCCAGAGAAGCACGTCTTCAACCTGCCCTTAGAGCAGTCCTGTACCACCCTTGGAGGCCTGCGCTGTGTTGACGATGGGTACAGGCACGCGCAGGACACTCCATTAAGATATCAAGGGACATAACTGCTCCTGAACAGAGGTAAATTAGACTACAGGATGCAGCTCATAACAGCCTTAAAGTAGCATCCCCATGGGTGTACCAGCCCGTATTTCATGACTGCAGAGCCCACCGGCGAAAAACACCACCCTCCAACTGCCGAGCACACCCCTCAGACCCAACCACCCCTGCCCACGGACAGATGAAGACGGTGCACATCCAGACACAGCCAAGCTTTCGCCATACGGTCTTATGTGCCCTCAAGAGAGAATCAAAGTTGTAGTCTTTCCCACTAGCTATGGAAGAATGATAACAGGGACTGCAAAATACATATAATGATAAACTGTTATACTGACAGATGAGGAATGAAGGACAGGGGTTAGAGCGTAGTCAAATAACATGGCTGTAGTGGCAATAGAACAACGATAATAATACCAATGTTGATGATTGTGATGAAGAAGATGATGATGATGATGACGACGACGATGACGATGATGATGATGATGATGATGATGATGATGATGATGATGATGATGATGATGTTGATGATGATGATGAGCGAAGAGAAAAAGGAGGGGAGGTGGTAGAGGCAGAGGAGAAAGGCAAATAAAGTGGTATGATCATGGAATGATAGATAGATAGAACCTGAACCTGAGCACACCGCTGTCTGTATCAAGCCTGCATTAGTGGACACAGATCAGACAAGAACACCGGCTGAAAAGTCATTTAGTTGCAGAAACAAGACTCTACTGACACTTACATGCTCATATAAACGTTTAAGTATTCAGATATGAATGGTGCATCGTGTTATCTCTGTTCGTTTCTCTGTCTTACCCATTTCTGAGATAGAGAGCGTCGTTGCATATTTGTATTTCTGTATATGATCATAGTGGTGACCTTGACCTTGAGGTGTAGTTCAGACGGAGGTCACGCACCACGATAGCGAAGAGGAGACAGTGTCGTCTGCTGAACCAGTCCATCAGGAGAGGGGACCTCATGTGTTCACAGCCAGTCTCCTGTCCTGGAACTCTGACGTGTCGTTGACTTGAATGACCAGAGACAGGAAGTTGTCCTGGGATACACGTCTGCTGCAGGAACCGGATCTGCACCACGTGACCCTCAGCGGTGGAGACCTTGAACCAGCAGACTACACTGGACAGAGTACCGTTGTTCACCCCTGGTTCTGCGAGCTCCGTTTGATGCTGAGAATACACAATGGTCAGCTCCTGCACTTTGACCTGCAGCGTTGTGTTATCCCGTGTGCACTGTGCTAACTGACTGGCCGACAGTCTCAGGTAGCTGACCTTATCTGTAATCATGTCCTCCACTTGCCGATCAAGTATTTGTTGCAAATTCAAAAATGTGTTTACTTGTTCTGGCACTTGCAAAATCGTTGTTTCATCCAAAAACACAGAAATAACAGTAAACCAGAATACATTATACTAAGTTACATTCACTTCACAAATACCTGCTAAGGGGGTTGTTCTTAAGTAATGTGATGTAGTTCGGTGCCCTGTACCCTGGGTATTTCAGGCCATTCTTTGAATGATGATCACCCGGTTAGTCGACAGGTGACTCTATAACAAAACAAGCAAACACGTCAAACACCTTTCCAAAACAGTGGACCCAAACGATTTTAATCAAGAGACTTTTTTCTTCCCTGAACAACACAAAATGGCTAAATCAAACTAATACTATTTTTTTAATGAGGAAAGCGAGTGACTGAGGAGGCATATATACACTACACATCATAAATACATCTATAAAGCAAAATGATGGAATCGCGCATCATTTGAAGGTCCAGTTGTTCAAAATTTCCGTTTTCTTTACAGCAACACCAGTTCCTATAATCCTCTTGTAGCACTCATCTGTAAACCATGTAGTGGTACACACTGTGCTTTCTGTAATATCTGAATACATTTCTTTTCACAACTTTCCAGATGACTTTTAACAAGGTTCTGCGAACATGGCATCCATATAAAAAAAAAGCGTATATAGTCTATTCCCATCTAATACTGAGTATGTTATATTTAAGGCTCTAAACGTATTTCAAGTTCAGTGAGTCGGAACATTGTAGTGTTCTTTATGTATTCCATAACTGCCGCTACCTATCGTTGAAAGCTGGAAAATGTACGTTCATACACCATTTCTGTCAAGATTATTTCGACTAGGGATTGTTATATCATTGTCGGTAATGTTCAGTAAGATAACGCCCGCTTGAAAATGATTTTTTGTTTACATTCTTCGGACAATTTTCAGTTCAAACGTCTTATAAAAAAATGATCCTGAAACCAACTCCATTTGATATTCTTATTTAAACATTGTTTGTATGCCATACAAGTGTAGTCCCGAAACAAATACCATTAACTTTATGCACATCCTTAATTTTCTGTTTTAACTAAAGAGTGCAGTTCTAATGGAACATTCTTACTTTTTTTTCTTCCGTTGTATTGTATATATCTCCGGCGTTAGTACAAAATGATATTAAAGAATGACAGAAGTCTGATTTCCCACATTAAATGCTTCTTGGTGTTTTTCTCCTACTTCTGTTGTCCTCTTGCCATTGCAAAACAAATTAGGACATTATTCTGAAGAAAGAAAAAAAATATAACGTTATCAGGACTATTGGAAATCGAAATCCAAAAATAAATTTGGTTGACAGAATTACTCTTCCAACGGGAAAAAAATGGAATAGTGTGATTATTTCAGGTAATCTGTTTGCCTTTTTGATACAATTGTTACATTTACTTGTAAACTATATACGAATGATCTTAAAATTCCTTGGATTCTAAGTGATGTTCATAAACTGCACATAGCTTTCTTTAGAATGTTTGCAGGCTTTCAGACCAGATGAACTTTCTTTCCAGTTTGAGGGAGATAAGTGATTGTTCGTTCTTCTTTTTCATTGTCTTGAATGGCGTTTGTCTGGCCTGAAGAACACCAAAGAAGGTCGTGTTTATCTTGTACTTGTTTGATTCTTTAGTTTGGCAGCAACAGTATTCTTCTAGCATTGAAAACAGTTCAAATTCCTCTACAAAATTTAATGACAGGACGGACTAAATAAACCGTTCGAACGATCTGTTCCAGAGAGCAATTTAAACTAAACAGGTGCAGAGAAATAGAGGGAATTACGAGGAAGAATAAGGCAGGTTTGATGGAGAGAGTGACGAGGAGGATAAGGAAGGTTTGATGGAGAGAGTGACGAGGAAGAATAAGGCAGGTTTGATGGAAGAGAGTGACGAGGAAGGACAAGGCAGGTTGATGGAGAGAGTCACGAGGAAGAATAAGGCAGCTTTGATGGAGAGAGTCACAAGGAAGAATAAGGCAGGTTTGATGGAGAGAGTCACAGGAAGAATAAGGAAGGTTTGATGGAGAAGTCACAATGAAGAATAGGGAAAGTTTGACGGAGAGAGTGACGAGGAAGGATAAGGAAAGTTTGACGGAGAGAGTGACGAGGAAGGATAAGGAAAGTTTGATGGAGAGAGTGACGAGGAAGAATAAGGCAGGTTTGATGAGAGAGTGACGAGGAAGAATAAGGCAGGTTTGATGGAGAGTCACAGGAAGATAAGGCAGGTTTGATGGAGAGAGTCACGAGGAAGAATAAGGCAGGTTGATGGAGAGAGTCACGAGAAGGATAAGGAAGGTTTGATGGAGAGAGTGACGAGGAAGGATAAGGAAGGTTTGATTGGAGAGAGTCACGAGGAAGGATTATGAAGGTTGATGGAGAGAGTCACGAGGAAGATGATAGTTTGATGGAGAGAGTGACGAGGAAGGATAAGCAGGTTTGATGGATGAGTCACGAGGAAGGATAAGAAGGTTTGATGGAGAGAGTCACGAGGAAGAATAAGGCAGGTTTGATGGAGAGAGTAACGAGGAAGAATGAAGGTTTGATGGAGAGAGTGACGAGGAAGAATGAAGGTTTGATGGAGACAGTCACGAGGAAGAATGAAGGTTTGATGGAGACAGTCACGAGGAAGAATGGAAGGTTTGATTGACAGAGTGATGAGGAAGAAACTCGGGAATAGAAGGAAGGACTAAGACAGTGCGGACATAGAGACAGACAGGAGGATGGATGAAGAAAGGAATGGAACACAGCGAACGATCACGCGTTTCTTAAGCACCCTTGCCTAGGAACTCGCCCGCTGCCATCTCCATTTCGAAGGAAGCGTGATGCATCGTCTACTTCAGAACTCAGGAGCTGCCAGTTCCATTCCAAAGGAAGCGTGATTGCATTGTCTGATGCAGGACCGTCAAGTCTCGGCCTCCCTAGACCCTGTGCAAAAGGACTGTCAGGTCCTGCATCAGCGGCTACATCAGAAGCTACATCAGAATACATCAGTGGCTACATCAGGCTACATCAGAATGCATTGGCAGGCTACATCATCAGCTACATCAGGATGCATCAGAATGCACTGGCAGGCTACATCATCAGCTACATCAGGATGCATCAGAATGCATTGGCAGGCTACATTAGCAGCTACATCGGATGCATCAGAATGCACTGGCAGGCTACATCAGCAGCTACATCAGAATGCATCAACAGCTACATCAGGCTACGTCAGATACACCAGCGGATACATCAGCAGCTATATCAGATACATCATACAGCTACATCAGGCTATATATATCAGGCGACATCAGGCTAATTCAGAATGCATCAGCAGGCTACGTCAACAGGCTACATCAGCAGGCTACATCAGCAGGTCCATGCAAAAGCATATGGACAGTGTGACGTCAATGTAAAATTACACAACAACATGACGTAAAAAACAACGATGCAGAAAAAAAAACATGCATGATGACAGTCCTCAAAGCCCATCGTGTTTCAGCGTTCCTCAACTGGTGATCAAAATACCGCTTAACCTTTTTTCTGAATGGTTTTGTTCACCTCCTTCTACCCGTCTCATTGGTGTTTATGGTTTGCTTTGGACGCAAACATCGTTACAAGCTAAACAGGACGTTCGGAAAGGCAGACAGCAACCATGACAACATGCACACATACTACAGTTACTCAGGTGTCGGTGAGGCCCCTGAGTCCAGCCTGAAACTGATTACCACTGGATGTGTGGGTACAGCCAGTGCTCCAGCCTCTGTCTCCGTCAAGATGACGTGGAGAGACTGACCGCCAGGTAGGTAGTGAATTTGTGTAGTAAAGGGCCTCAGGATTCTCCCATCAAGAGGACGTGGAGAGGCTGACCGCCAGGTAGGTTGTGAAATTGTGTGGTAAAGGGCCTCAGGATTCTCCATCAACAGGACGTGGAGAGGCTGACCGCCAGGTAGGTAGTGAAATTGTGTAGTAAAGGGCCTCAGGATTCTCCATCACAGGACGTGGAGAGGCTGACGCAAGGTAGGAATGAAACTGTGTAGTAAAGGGCCTCAGGATTCTCCATCGAAAGGACGTGGAGAGTCCGATGTGATCTAATAAGTGGGTGTACCCTGTGGACTATGTCTGTTGGTGCCAGAGAGAACTGTGCTAGAAAAGAGATATTCTATGTGTCATTTTTGAGAGCGACCGTTGAAGCTCCCTGTGTTTGTTGAATGCTCTTGCTAGTGGTGGCCTGTATTGATTTTGTACCGATTTATGTTGATATGTGTTTATATTTGGCTGGTACCAGCAGCATATGAAAGAAATAAACTTAAATTGTGTGTTGTTTGGCTGGCCATGTTTGTGTGGTGTGTGTGTGTGTGTTGTGTGTGTGTGTGTGTGTGTGTGTGTGTGTGTGTGTGTGTGTGTGTGTATGTGTGGTGTGGTGTGTGGTGTGTGTGTGTGTGTGTGTGTGTGTGTGTGTGTGTGTGTGTGTGGTGTGTGTGTGTGTGGAATAATCGTAGCAGGCATCCAAACTTTTGAAAGTGAGAGTCAGATAGTTAAACACACAGCACCACAGCATCCGTAACAGACAGACGTGTTGAGGTGATGTGGGTGTTCAGACTCCATGGATGTTGTAGCAGTGGACGCGAGAGATGACGGAGACTGAAAGGCCAAACACCTTGGATTCCCATGCTCCTATGTTTAAACATTTACACCAGAGAGGATGTAACTGTCTGTCCTACAGATCTTCAAACTGTGGTCAGCCAATGATGACTACATTAGCAAGTTATCAAAAAGTCCTGGGGGAGTCAAAGGAGAAAAAGAAAGAGAGAAGGAAGAAAATAAGTAAGAAAGAAAGAAAGAAAGAAAGAAAGAAAGAAAGAAGGAAAGAAACTAAAGAAAAGAAAACAACAGAAAGAAAAGAAAGGAGAAGAGAAAGAAAGAAAAGAAAAGATAAGGGAAGAAAAGCATAAGGACAGTAGTAGTTGATACGCAGGGCTTTTTTCTTTTTTTCTTTTTTTTTCTTTTTTTTGCGTTTTACCGTCCCCTTCCCATAGTAAAAATGCGGCGGGAGAAAGGGGTGGGTGGGATAGAGCATGGGGGTGGCAATCAGGTGCCGTCAAAAGGGGAAGCTATAGCCCCCAAGATTCCACTGGATTCCCTTCCTCTTCTGGTCACAACATTGGCTATTAAAATCTGTTCACCTTCTGTACCAATGAACACAGTCTACATATCCTTTGCTTATGTCGTGTTTTTGGGGGTTTTTTAAATATTTCCTTCCAAATTCTCTTTTTCCCCACTTACCAAATGTGATGACAGAGACTAAAACTGAAGTAGAACATGACTGGATTATCTTTTAAAGGAACAAATGCATTGCAACCACTACTAGATGTTCGCTCAGTATGCAGCCTCAAAGATATGGGGTTTGTAAACGAATCCAAGACCAACGGAGCTCATTATTTACAAAATCCATATGAACCAAACCTTCCTGACCAGGCCGCAGCATTCCAGTTAAATCTTGACAGCCTGGGAAAAGAGGTGTTGGACAAGCTGGTGACCGCCTTCAGGCCGCTTCCAAATGAAGATCCATCAGCACCTCTGGACACTCCTGAGGTGCAGCACCAGGTCCTGAGGATGACCGAGCAGCACCATTCCTCAATGAAGAGGAAGCTTCCATGAAAGGAGTTAACTCCCCTCTTCCCTGCTGCTGCCACAATAAGGTGTTGATGACAGTTCAACCAGTCCCTCTCACAAAGTATCAGGTTTGTGGAGTTGAGACTTGGGACTGGCCAGCTGCCCAAATGAGCTGCTTCCATTGTGCACAGTGTGTGAAGAAGCCCAGCTCCCTTTTGACACCACCCTGCCTCCTTCCCTCCACCCCTCAGAATGAACATGTCCTGGGCTAAAGGACCAGTTCATTCCACAGAGGAGGCGGGAAGAGGGAGCAGGTTGTGACGAAATCCAGGCAGACACGATCAGTCATAAAAGAATTTACGTGGAAGGTGCATTAGCACGTCAATAATGCACGTGCTTCATGCAGAGTGTGGGAACAGTGAGCCACTCTCATTTGTGGAAGCCAAAGGTGAAGGGAACCACTAATTGGTATGGCAGATACATTTTGATGATGGATGCCGCAATTTAGGAATCAAAAGGGAAAACATTCTTTTGGCGATTTTAATACAGACTTGACTGTGCCTGGAACAAAATGGAATCATACTACGTTTATGTATGGATGGAACAAATAATCAATTGTCCTCTCAGAAACTCTATTGTTCACATTTACATCAACACAAAAGCTAACATAGTGAATGTGTTATGCACAAACTGTCTGTACATTATTCTGTATGCCTAACATGGATGAAAAAGGTGTCACAATTGCTGAGTCTTGACCTAACGAAATTCTTTTTATGGATGTTTCATGCATTTGGATAAAACAAAACTGCCTTCCTTAATGATTTGCTTCACTTTGAATTGATTACGTCAATCAAATTAGGAAACCTGACGATGCTCTAAACTGTTGGATAAGTACATCCAATTCAGTATGTGATAAACATGCACCTTTTGTAAGACAAAATCGAAACATGTCATTAAATCACCATGGTTAACAAAGGAGATAGACAATGAGAGACAAAAACGATTATACACTCGAGTCAAAAGATGAAGTGTCATTTGGGAAGCAAAAGAACAAGTACACTCGAGTCAAAAGATGAAGTGTCATTTGGGAAGCAAAAGAACAAGTACACTCAAGTCAAAAGATGAAGTGTCATTTGGAAGCAAAAGAACAAGTACACTCGAGTCAAAAGATGAAGTGTCATTTGGTAAGCAAAAGAACAAAGTAAGTTCCATGAAGAGAAAAGCAAGAAAAAATATATTTTCAAAATTTAGCATGGTCCAAAAATTTGAACTTAATTTGTAAAGCTATCGACCTCTTAATTAAGTAAATCTAGAGTACACAGTCCAGAAAAAGAAATATCATCAGAATATTTAAATTAGCATTTTACAAATATCACTAAGAATCTAACTGTAAACGATAAAGCAAATGACCACGGTCTACATGCATTAGATAAATACTGTCGTGTAAAAACGTTTCTCCATGTTTTGACATCCCACTATTGTCATTAAATGGGGTGTTCAATACTTGATTCGCTTAAACAGTTAGGGACAAGACATTTAGATGGAATGATACTAAAATCGCTTTATTGCTAATGCACTCACTTACGTTTATTACTTATGTATTGAAACAAGCCACGTTCCCTTAAAATTTAAACAAGCGAAAGTTATACCATTACATTATACAGGCGATCCTGCCCATTCCCTCATACTATTGTCCTATTTCAATATGTTATTCCTTTTGTCGAAACCACCCAAAAAACTTCAGTCATACCTCTATTCTCATCTAAAATACTACGATCTCATTCATGAAATGAGTCAGGTTTTCGAGAAAATCACTCTTGTCACACTTCCCATTTACACCTTATTGATATATATCTTGCAAATATTAACCAGAATGACCTTACTGGAATTGTGTTTTTTGTAGATTTTGCAAGAGCATTTGACGTTATCAGCTACTCACTTCTGATTAACAAAATTTTAAAAAAAGCACACAACAACTTATGTGTCGCTAAGTATCGAATCAAACCTTATATTTTGTTTACCTTTATTCTCACTGATCGTCAACAGCTTGTTGAAATTAATTCCAAAGTGTCAAAGTTACACCTTTAAACTTTGGTGTCCTTCAAGGGTCAGTACTAGGACCCCTGCTCGTTTCTGTTTATACAAATGACTTACCACTATATGTACAGTGTGTTGCGAAATCTTTGCTAATGATACCTCACTATATCCCATAGCAGTAAGTTTACTGAACTGGTAGGCTGCTTTGTAGACAAATATCAACATCTGATTACGTCTGAGACGTCTTTTGAAAGCGGCGTCTATAATTAACTGTTTTAGAAAATTATTGCGAGACTTGCTGACCAAAATGCAGCAGAATTAACAGTGCGACCGCTGCCTACCCACAACGAAAGTTTGGAATACTTGCTTCGCCGATAATGTGAACCCAGGGTGAGAATGAATGGCAGAAATCGAACTGGAAATGGTTGGCCACAAGCGGTAACGGAAACGGAAACAGCGTGGACGAGGTGGTGTAGAGACAGGATCCAGCTCAGCGGCTAACTCTAGTGTGCTAAGTGGTGATGGTGAACAATCCAACTTTATGCCCAAGAAACCAAAGGCTATGAGCACTCCATTAGCTACTAAAGAGATTCTGTCTAAGTTTTTTTTTTACAAAGGACAGGAGGAAAACATGGACGACAGTGTGACCAGAGGAAACGACTCGCCCCTGTTGACATCTGAGGCTCCCGATGCAGTTTTCTCCCCTGTACACGAGGTTGCGCACCAGCAAGAATTTCAAACGCGGATCTTATGCAGAAACTATGTGCCAACGGGACGGACATTGCGAAGCTGACACATACTGTGGAGGAGTTGAGAGCTGCAACTTTTCTCGGTCCAGGCGGAGAACGATCGACTGAGAAAGGAGATCGAGGACGGCAGGAAGAGGGAACTGCAGATGTCCACCCAGCTGGCGGAAGTGCGACAACTTGCCGAACTTGCAGACCGCCGTGCAGAGGATCTTTCTGCTTATTCCCGCAGGAACAATCTCCGCATCTTTGGGGTAAAGGAAGATGAGAACGGGCTGAGGAAACGGGCCTGCAGTGCGAGGAGAAGGTTCTCTCTCACATCTGTGATAAACTCAAAATCAAAGTAAGGAGAGGACATAGAAGCTGTGCATCGGGTGGGCCCGAAACAGGACAAGCTTATAAGCCGGAAAAACCGTGTTCCGAAAGCATCGGGTCGCGGAATTATTGTAAGGTTCGCGTCGCGTTCGAGACTCTATACGCTCGTAAGAACTTGAAAGGCACAAAGATAACTACAGTGGAGATTTGACTCCCCAAGCTTACCGGTTACTTTGTGCAGTCAAAAATGAGGACGTTAGTTTGTCAGCAGGCGTGGACAAAAAACGGAAAGGTGATATTGAAGTCGGTTAACGGTAGGATTATTAATGTTAAAACCCTCTCCGATGTTACACAGTTACGTTAGGCCTAGGCCAAGACTGTTTCCGATATGTCGTCTGCTTTTATGGGCGTCTGCTTTCAGTAATATGCATATGTCAATGACGTCCATTATTGCAGTTAATCAGTCCTGATTTGAGTACACTCGGACTGGTTTCATATTGTTGTCTTAAAGTTTGTAGAGTCTTTTGCCCGTTCATAAAATATCTTGTGTTGTTCTAGAGCTAAGTCTATGGTCGACATTGTGTAGAGTAGGGGTCAAGGTCAGACTTGACAGAGAGGTCAAGGAGTAATCCTGTGGTTTGTATGTTTGTGTAAATTCTTTTTATTACGTCATGTTTATAAAAATTTTCCTAAGCGAATACATTAACTACAAATGGACGTCAGATGGAAGTCGCCTTGTGTACCTTTTGCTCGGTTTTCTTTCCCATTATTTCTCTTTGTCTTCGGTGTTTCTTTTTCTCTTTGCCTTAACGAGGCTGACATTGGAGAAAGGTCCAGTGATGGTGAGGAAAGACCCACTGACCACAGGAAAGTCCTGTTGACAGGGGGTGTCACGAGTTTGTCACGAGGCCTATGACGTTGACCCATCTAGGGTGGTGGAATTATTCATTTATTTATTGTCGTTGTTGTTGTCGTGTATCCCTCCCTTAATGTGGCTTGTGGTGTGTTTGCACCTTAATGTCGTTCAGCTCAGGTTAGGTTTACTTTCTCTCTCTCTCTCTCTAATTCCACTACCCGTGCAATTCATCCTGCAGGTTCACGGGTGGCTGGTACCTTTCGCTTGAACTGGCTGTCTCTATCGGCCTCTCACCTGTCTTTTTACCTGCCGCACGTGCCGCATTCCTCTTAGGCTTGAGGTATTCTCACTGTGACGTAGGTGGCATGTTAGTTGCCATCGGTTAGGAGGTTTTTCTCTTCACTTGAGCGGAAGATGTCCCTGGGAGCGCCTGCTCCGTTCTGGTTCTCTACCACTTCGTCGAAGGTACGATCGGTACCTTCATTCCTACAGTCGGCCTGAAGGGGAGGGACATCACGTCATCTCTTTTCCGCATCTGCTCTGCTGGTCCTCTCGACTGGACAGAGGGCAGAGAGTCGCTTGACCCGCCACTTTTGGGTCACCCACGGGTAGCTGGTAAGCATCAGTTTCGTGGTTTGTTTGGTTTTTGTTGTTGTTAGCCGGCTAATTCTCTTTTGCGCAATTTCCTTTTGGTTTTCAAAATTATAAAAGAAATATTGTTTGGGACCATTTTTTTTTGGTTAATTCAATCTTTAACCTGGCCAGTCAAAATTATATCCAAAAGTCTTTCTCCTTTTTATGCATCTGGTGATGCGGTAGTCGGCGGGGATGGGGGGAGAACCTGGTGATTCAGGGTTGGAACTTGCTTGGTCTCGCTCGTCCGCCCCTGTCACAATCACCGGTCTCTTATTCTTCGGCCACCGTCTGTTTGTGTGTGCAAGGGGAACGAGTTTTATGTTTGCGAGCGTGCGTACGCATGATTAGTCGTTCGGATGCGTGGTTGGAGAATTGTGTCATTTTTTTTAAATGTTGCTATAAAATGTGGAGATAATTGTGCCATTGAATTATTACTATTTGCAAATGTGGTGGCAGTTATAAAGCAATGGTTGATGTATTAGTTCAGTTCCTAAGAAAGGAAAATGTTGAACGTGAGTGAGGGAAGGATGAAGATATAAATTGCTATTCGTTTGTTTAGCCTGTTAATGTAATCTCTTACCTGCTTCGTGTGAGGAGACCTTTAGCGAACATTCCTCATTTGGTTTGTTTACTGTGTTATGCTCAGGTCTGTGTTGAGCTGGTGTTACTAATGTATTCAGCAAACACCTCCCCTCGCCCACCATGCGAGTGGCTGTTAGGATTAAGCAGCAAATTTCAGACCGTACTGACTGCAGGGTTCCAGTACCCTTTCTTCTTTCCTTCCAGTTCCTTCCGTTTTCTCTCCTCCCGGGGGCGTCACTCGAGGCTTGCGCTGTTGGGGGCCACGCAGTGTGAGGAGTACGTGGACCTTGCTGGATGGTCCTAACCCCTGTCCGGGACCTTCAGCGACAACGCCTCAACCCACGGGATGCGTTCTCCACTGTCCCCGGACTTCCTACAGCTCATGTGACCAGTGTGGTTAGCTCTGTGTCGTGCAATTTGGGGGTGTGTGTGTGTCAAAGGTGTCGGCGTTGAAAGACTCTGTTCAAGAACAGACCCGGTTTGGGACACCTGATTCGACACGGTACTCTCAGAGGACTTTGGAGAGACAGGGGTGAGGGGGAACCACATGAAGCACAAAAAGGAACGTGTGTTGGAAATGCTTATTTATGATTATGGTTATGTTGTGTGCGTTGAAATGCTTGTTTGTGACTATGTGTATGTTGTGTGTGTTGAAATGCTTAATTGTGATTGTGCATGTTGTGTGTGTTGGGATGCTTATTTGTGACTATGTGTGTGTTGGTGTGAATAAATGGTGTATTGTATTGTAATCTTTCTTGTGTGGTCTCTTGCGGGGCGTGTGAGGTCAGTCACTCCCTTCACTCCCATCTGGACCGTACAGGAGGAAGTTCAGGTCCATGAAAAAGAATAACGACGAGACCTTCGTGCAGTTTGGAGATAGGCTGCGTAAAACGCTAGGGTACTGGCGTCAGTTGGCTAAGCTGGAGCTTGAGGATCTGATTCTCATCGAACAGCTTACCAACACCGTGTCCCCAGAGTTGAGGATCCGTATAGGCGAGACAGCACCACAGGATTTCGCGGCTGCGATTCATACCGCTGAGATGTTTGCTGAAGCCCGTAGAGCTTATGGGCATCGCCCAGATACGGACAGGAAGACCCTCACAGGATTTAGTGGCAATAAGGCGCCGACGACTGCTAGCAGGTCGAACAAGGCAGGCAGTTCATCAGGGACCTCAGCACCCCGACTGTGTTTTCTTTGTGGTCGTCCCGGCCACATTAGGAAAGATTGCCCTAAAGCCGCCAGTAGTCATGGGCTAGTCCTTTCCAGCGTCCTCGTGCCTCGGCTAACGTGGGGTCCATCCCAGCTTCTGGTGGTACAGAGTGTCCAGTGTTTCTTTCTGTTGTTGGTTCATCCTTGGTCGACACCATCAGGGATTCGGGAGCATCAACGCTCTTTGTGGATAAGGATTTGGTTTCCCCTGAGGCTCAGCGGGGCGCCAGTTACGATGTGTGCGGGTTGGAGGCTGTTTTTACCTCCACCCGTCCTTCTGTACTCATTCCTATCTCCACCCCCTACTTCTGTGGCGAAGTATGGGCCATCGCGGTGGAGCGACCTATGTATTCCCTTCTCATAGCGAATACCATCACCTTCGCAGACGGACACAGTCAGTCTGTGTCTACGGATCTGCCCGTACAGGCGTGTGTGGGAGTTACCAGGCGCGCCAAAGCCAAGAAACAGGAGCAGGAATTGCGTCCTGTTCTACAGCCGATCTCTGACGAGGTTCTGGCCAGGGCCGATCCTGCTACCATGGTCCGTCTTCAGGCCAGGGACTTGGACGTCCAGCGCCTGCAGCAACTGGTGGATCGTCCCGCTGAGTCTGCCCGACACGCCAAGGTGAGCTTCAAGCTCCACAAGGGGATCCTCTTTAGGGTTTTCACTCAGGCAGATCGGGTGGCTAAGCAGTTAGTCGTCCCCCAAAGCTTGAGAGAATCTGTTCTCTGGCAGGCCCATGATTCACCCATGGCAGGTCATATGGGCTCAAAGCGGACTCTCGAGCGAGTAAGACAGGACTTCTTCTGGCCGGGGATGAACTCTCAGGTTAGGCAGTACTGCCGCAGTTGCGATGTCTGCCAACGGACAACGCCTAAGGGGCGCTTGAAGCGTGTTCCCCTGGGGTCAGTGCCACTGGTTGGGGAGCCATTCAGCAAGGTTGGTGTCGACCTGGTGGGACCCATTAATCCACCATCCGATCGCGGTCACCGCTACATTTTGGTAGTGGTAGACTAAGCGACTCGATACCCAGAGGCTGTCCCACTTAGGACTATCGATGCCCCTACTGTTGCTGAAGCTCTCTGTCAGATTTGGACGCGCACTGGCGTGCCCAAGAAAAAGTACGGCCGGAAGTTTGTACTGGAGAGCGATCATCATCCTCTCCAGTGCCTGGACCGGATCCGGCCAGTCAGTCATCGACTCATGGGTTGGGCAGTGGAACTGCAGAGTCATGCTTTCACTTTTCGCCGTATCAAGGGTTCCAGCAATACGGATGCTGACTATCTCAGCCGAGCTCCGTAGTCAGCACTCCCATTGGGGAAATCAGTCAGAGGGACACTTCCCCTCAGCCAGGGTTATGTCTCCTTTTGGTCTGCGTAGTGACAGTTAACGGTAGTGAATCACCACTGGCTCAGATTGCTACTTTTATTGGAAGGTTTGCTTAGTTGTTTGATAAAAGTAGTACTATGTATTGCCCTGTATAATTCTATCGTGGAATGTTTGTATTGGATTTATCGTACTCTGTCGATCACAGAGGGTTGGGATCGGTCCCATTGTTGTGAATTTGCACATGCGTCAAGGTTCAAAGGAGCACTGTATCTCAGAGAAACAGATGCTTTTAGAAGGGGGGTTTGTCACGAGTTTGTCACGAGGCCTATGACGGTTGACCCATCTAGGGTGGTGGAATTATTCATTTATTTATTGTCGTTGTTGTTGTCGTGTATCCGTCCCTTAATGTGGCTTGTGGTGTGTTTGCACCTTAATGTAGTTCAGCTCAGGTTAGGTTTACTTTCTCTCTCTCTCTCTCTAATTCCACTGCCCGTGCAATTCATCCTGCAGGTTCACGGGTGGCTGGTACCTTTTGCTTGAACTGGCTGTCTCTATCGGCCTCTCACCTGTCTTTTTACCTGCTGCACGTGCCGCATTCCTCTTAGGCTTGAGGTATTCTCACTGTGACGTAGGGTGGCATGTTAGTTGCCATCGGTTAGGGAGGTTTTCTCTTCACTCGAGCGGAAGATGTCCCTGGGAGCACCTGCTCCGGTTCTGGTTCTCTACCACTTCGTCGAAGGTACGATCGGTACCTTCATTCCTACAGTCGGCCTGTAGGGGAGGGACATCACGTCATCTCTTTTTCCGCATCTGCTCTGCTGGTCCTCTCGACTGGACAGAGGGCAGAGAGTCGCTTGACCCGCCACTTTTGGGTCACCCACAGGTAGCTGGTAAGCATCAGTTTCGTGGTTTGTTTGGTTTTTGTTGTTGTTAGCCGGCTAATTCTTCTCTTTTGCGCAATTTCCTTTGGTTTTCAAAATTATAAAAGAAATATTGTTTGGGACCATTTTTTTTGGTTAATTCAATCTTTAACCTGGCCAGTCAAAATTATATCCAAAAGTCTTTCTCCTTTTTATACATCTGGTGATGCGGTAGTCGGTGGGAATGGGGGAGAACCTGGTGATTCAGGGTTGGAACTTGCTTGGTCTCGCTCGTCCGCCCCTGTCACAATCACCGGTCTCTTATTCTTCGGCCACCGTCTGTTTGTGTGTGCAAGGGGAATGAGTTTTATGTTTGCGAGCGTGCGTACGCATGATTAGTCATTCGGATGCGTGGTTGGAGAATTGTGTCATTTTTTTTTTAAATGTTGCTATAAAATGTGGAGATAATTGTGCCATTGAATTATTACTATTTGCAAATGTGGTGGCAGTTATAAAGCAATGGTTGATGTATTAGTTCAGTTCCTAAGAAAGGAAAATGTTGAACGTGAGTGAGGGAAGGATGAAGATATAAATTGCTATTCGTTTGTTAGCCTGTTAATGTAATCTCTTACCTGCTTCGTGTGAGGAGACCTTTAGCGAACATTCCTCATTTGGTTTGTTTACTGTGTTATGCTCAGGTCTGTGTTGAGCTGGTGTTACTAATGTATTCAGCAAACACCTCCCCTCGCCCACCATGCGAGTGGCTGTTAGGATTAAGCAGCAAATTTCAGACCGTACTGACTGCGGGGTTCCAGTACCCTTTCTTCTTTCCTTCCAGTTCCTTCCGTTTTCTCTCCTCCCGGGGGCGTCACTCGAGGCTTGCGCTGTTGGGGGCCACGCAGTGTGAGGAGTACGTGGACCTTGCTGGATGGTCCTAACCCCTGTCCGGGACCTTCAGCGACAACGCCTCGACCCACGGGTAGCCTTCTTTCCTTCCAGTTCCTTCCGTTTCCTCTCCTCCGGGGGCTTCACCCGAGGCTTGCGCTGTTGGGGCCGCGCAGTGTGAGGAGCACGTGGACCTTGCTGGATGGTCCTACCCTGTCCGGGACCTTCAGCGACAACGCCTCGTCCCACGGGATGCGTTCTCCACACTGTCCCCGGACTTCCTACAGCTCATGTGACCAGTGTGGTTAGCTCTGTGTCGTGCAATTTGGGTGTGTGTGTGTGTCAAAGGTGTCGGCGTTGAAAGACTGTTCAAGAACAGACCCGGTTTGGGACACCTGATTCGACACGGTACTCTCAGAGGACTTTAGAGAGACAGGGGTGAGGGGGAACCACATGAAGCACAAAAAAGAACGTGTGTTGGAAATGCGTATTTATGATTATGGTTATGTTGTGTGCGTTGAAATGCTTGTTTGTGACTATGTGTATGTTGTGTGTGTTGAAATGCTTAATTGTGATTGTGCATGTTGTGTGTGTTGGGATGCTTATTTGTGACTATGTGTGTGTTGGTGTGAATAAATGGTGTATTGTATTGTAATCTTTCTTGTGTGGTCTCTTGCGGGGCGTGTGAGGTCAGTCACTCCCTTCACTCCCATCTGGACCGATCCTGTCAGGGCAGACCTCCAGGGGTCGGTCGTGACAGTGGGAAAGACTACAACTTTGGATTCTCTCTTGAGGGCACATAAGACCGTATGGCGAAAGCTTGGCTGTGTCTGGAATGGCACTGTCTTCATCTGTCCGTGGGCAGGGATGGTTGGGTCTGTGGGGTGTGCTCGGCAGCTGGGGGGTGGTGTTTTTCGCCGGTGGGCTCTGCAGTCATGAAATACGGGCTGGTACACCCATGGGGATGCTACTTTGAGGCTGTTATGAGCTGCATCCTGTAGTCTGATTTACCTCTGTTCAGGAGCAGTTATGTCCCTTGATATCTTAATGGAGTGTCCTGCGCGTGCCTGTACCCATCGTCAACACAGCGCAGGCCTCCAAGGGTGGTACAGGACTGCTCTAAAGGCAGGTGAAGACAGTGCTTCTCTGGGTCCTCCCCAGCACCTTCGGGTGCTTCTTTTTCTTATGGTCGACATTGTGTAGAGTAGGGGTCAAGGTCAGACTTGACAGAGAGGGTCAAGGGAGTAATCCTGTGGTTTGTATGTTTGTGTAAATTCTTTTATTACCTCATGTTTATAAACATTTTCCTAAGCGAATACATTAACTACAAATGGACGTCAGGTAGACGTCGCCCTGTGTACCTTTTGCTCGGTTTTCTTCCGATTATTTCTCTTTGCGGTTATGATAAAACAAGTTCAAGTTGTGTTTTGATCACGTAACTTGTGTACCACAAATTAGTCACCAGTGTAGCGTGACAATTCCCACGTTTTACTTTCGGGCTTTGGAGAAGAAACTTACGTTTTCTGTTCATTCTAATTATACCCACTTGTACGTATTTGTGTTTGAGTAATGGCGGTGGGCCTTTATATAACAGGTTAGTGTTTATATTGTTGTTTTCAAGTTAATGTTTTTTAATTTGTCATTCATGTCTGCCATGTATGTGATATGTGGTGTGCTTGTAATTGAAACTGGGTCAAATTTGTTTTTATTGTGCATCTGCAAAAAAAAAATGATAACTAGGACTGGTCTGGGATGCTTGTTATAGCGGACAATTGGCGCAAGTGTTAGCTCATATATAAGCAAATTGAAAATGCACTTTTTTTGCAGTGTATAGTTCTGATTTTGGTTAGTTTTTTTACACTTTCTTTCCCAAATTTCTTGGAAGATATTTGCTCTGTTTATCCCGTTAACTAGTTTTTGTTGTTGTCTTGTAAAACATGATGGCTCAGAATCATTCGTTTAAAATTTGCTCATTAAACTGTAATGGGCTCAATAACTATAAAAAAACGAAGAGATGTTTTTGATTTTCTTAGAAGAAAAGAGTCTCACATATATTGTCTTCAGAAGACTCATCTAAAAGAAGATTCCGAGAGCTTTATAAGAGCCTGCTGGGGTTATAATGTATGGTTGTGTGGCACAGAAACAAACAAAAATGGAGTAGCTGTGCTCTTTAATAGCAATTTTGAGTGCAAGTTGCTTGATGTTATTTGAAATAGGAATGGATGTTACATTATAATGAATATTGAGTTTTTGAAAAAAAAATTACTGTAATGAACCTATATGGGCCCAGTGGTGGTGATAACCCTAATTCTTTGATAGAGTGTGCGAACACATAGAACGCATTGGCAACCAACACGTTATAATTAATGGAGGCTGGAACTGGGCATTGCACAGGGATATAGACGCTCGAAATTATATCAGTTCAGGAATCGTCCAAGAACTCATGAAAAAATAAAGGATATAATGACAAAATACAATCTGTTTGATGTTTATAGAGATAAGTATCCAGACAAAGAGAATATACATGGCGGAAATTCAACACTTTTAAACAAGCAGACTTGACTATTTCATGATCACCGAGGAAATTATTGTCAGAAGTTAATGATTTTCGCATAGATCCTGGTTTGGTCTTATCATTCTCTTGTTACATTAATTTTTTTTAAAAAAGCAGTTCAAACGGGACCGTCCTTTCTGCAAATTTAAAAACAGTTTATTAAAAGACAAACAATACATTTCAGAAATTAAAAAAGTAATAAGCAAGGTAAAAAAAAATGCATTACCTGTTTACAATTTGGATAATATTGACAATTAAAGAATGAGAACTTGTCTTTCCAAATTGATGATCAACTTTTTTATGAAACCCACCAGCCGCCGTGGCGAAGTGGTTAGCGTCGCGGACTCCCGGCTGGGAGGTCGTGGGTTCGAATCCCATCAGAAGTCATGTGGGTTTTCTGCCCCAACCGGCTCCTACCCAGAGCTGAGTTTGCTGCGGACTCAGTTGGGAAGACTGGGACCACACAGTCGAGTTTCATCCACTTAATGGATGCGTTTCTGAGAGTGTTGCTCAAATTTCCTGACCAACACTGCAGGTGCCCGGATCTCTCGGGCCTGTTATGAAAGGAAGCATAAGTACAGCCCTGTCATGTAATCTCAGACCGAAATGGAAATCCGTAGCATCATCTTAATCATCCTCATTCTCATTGATCAGCATTAATAAAAAAAATGTCTCAAATTTGTGGCCCTTTATACCCTGCTCTCATGGTGACCTCAATTTCGATGTCCTCTCCACGTCTGTGGCCTTGGTTTGGTTCTGTCGGGGTCACCAGTCCATGTCCATGTCATGGCGCCGGCTCGCGGACTAAGCAATTATTGTCGTCAGTAGGGGATTAGCAGTAGTGTCCTGCGTATGTTAGATCAGAACAGGCGCCACTGAACACCACCGAAGTGACTCGGCAGCAGTGCAGTGTCTCCTCCGGTGGGTTGCCTCTTAACGACTTGACATTGACGGCTCCCTGTGGATTGCTGGTGCAGGGCTGCGGTGGGCCGACGGACTGTGGCTGTGGACGGGTGTCAGAATGAGCGGTGTGGGTACACTGTTTCTGAGGTGGCGCAGAGTTGCGTAGAGTCAGACACCAGGGCTGCTTCCGACGGTGGGAGAGGTCATCGCATCTCACTGGACAGCAACCGCCCACCTTAAGCTGGGCAGTCCCCAGCCAGTAAGGTGCTGCCCCGCCACGGTCCGTTAGCCTCACTGGGTGCGTGGGGTTTAGGGTGAAAACCGACAATATCGATAACTATGCACCAGGCAACAGAAAAATGAAAACTTCCGCCCTGAAATCGGGTATGTGGAACGTAAGGACAATGACTCACCCTTTTCTGACGACCTGCAGGAAATAAACGATGCTCGCAAGACACCGTCATTGACAGAGAACTGAACAGACTGCAGAGGACATTGTCGCCCTTCAAGAAACCAGGCTCCCAGAAACAGGATCTGTGAGGGAGAGAGACTTCACCCTGTTCTGGCAGCGCAAACCATCAGACGAGGTCAGAGAACACGGCGTAGGATTCGCACTCTTTGGTGTGCAGCAAAGTGAAGCTTCGCGCGAAGAGACTGCACAGTACGAGAAAGGAGGGCCGGCCTGCATCGACACCAGCAAAACACGCGATCAAAGAAAAGTGGAGGAGTTCGCACGCGTGTTGGAGGATTCTCTCACTGGCTGACCCACTGCAAATGCCCAAGACCGATGGGAACACTTCAGAGATGCTGTCTACAATGCCGCCATGTCCACCTTTGGCAAAAGGACCAGCAATTCAGCTGATTTGTTCGAAGCCCATTTAGAAGAAATGACACCAGTCATCGAGGCCAAGAAAAATGCCCTGATACCATACAAAACCAATCCCAATGAGCAGAACCTCCAGGTTCTCCATGCTGCTCGCAGCAAAGTCCAGCAGTGTGCCAGGCAATGCGCCAATGATATTGGCTTCAGCTCTGCTCCCAGATTCAGATCGCAGCTGACACAGGCAACATTAAGGTGATGTATGACGGCATCAAACAGACATTGGGCCCAACACAAAAGAAAACTGCCCCTTTAAAATCACCTACAGGGGAGGTGATTCAGGACAGAGAACAACAGATGGAACGCTAGGTAGAACACTACACTGAGCTTAATGCAAGGGAAAATGTAGTCACAGAAGATACCCTGAATGCCATAGAACGCCTACCAGAACTGGAAGAGCTTGACAGAGAACCAACCATAGACGAACTCAACGAAGCCATGGACGCTCTTGCCTCTGGCAAAGCACCAGGGAAAGACGGTATTCCCGCCGAAGTACTGAAGTGCTGTAAAGAGACACTATCACCGAGTTGCATGAAATCCTCTGCCCCTGTTGGAGTGAAGGCGAAGTGCCACAAGACATGAGAGATGCTAACGTCGTCACACTGAACAAAAGCAAAGGTGACAGAAGCGATTGCAACAATTACCGCGGCATATCCCTCCTTAGTATCGTTGGGAAAGTCTTTGCACGAGTAGCACTGAAGAGGCTCCAGGTACTTGCAGAACAAGTTTATCCTGAATCGCAGTGCGGTTTCCGTGCCAACAGATCCACTATAGACATGATCTTCTCCCTTAAACAACTTCAGGAGAAATGTAGGGAGCAAAGGCAGCCACTCTTCATTGCCTTCATCGATCTCACAAAGGCTTTCGATCTGGTCAGCAGGGATGGCCTCTTCAAGATCCTCCCCAAGATTGGATGTCCACCCAAACTTCTCAGCATCATCAGATCCTTCCACGAGGACATGAAAGGCACTGTCGTCTTTGACGGCTCAAATTCAGCTGCCTTCAACATACGGAGCGGAGTGAAACAGGGTTGCATCCTGGCTCCCACCCTGTTTGGAACCTTCTTTGCTGTGATGCTGAAACACGCATTTGGTCCTGCAACTGAAGGTATCTACCTCCGAACCAGGACAGACGGAAAGTCTTCAACCTCTCCAGACTAAGAGCCAAGACTAAAGTCAAGCTGAGGTGCATGCGTGACTTCCTCTTTGCAGACGACGCAGCAGTAACCGCCCACTCAGCCGAGGACCTACAGCAGGTCATGACTTGCTTCAGCGATGCTTGCCAAGACTTCGGGCTTACCATTAGCTTGAAGAAAACACAGGTCATGGGACAGGATGTTGACTCTGCCCCAGTCATCAGCATCAATAAACATGAACTGGATGTCGTCCATGACTTTGTTTATCTGGGCTCAACTATCTCAGACACCCTCTCACTTGACGCAGAGCTCAACAGGCGCATCGGCAAGGCAGCTACCACCATGATCAGACTGACAAAGAAAGCATGGAACAACAGCAAGCTGACCGAGCACACAAAGATCCAGATCTACAGAGCCTGCGTCGTGAGCACCCTCCTGTATGGCAGCGAGTCTTGAACTTTGCGTGCCCGACAAGAGCGAAAGCTCAATGCTTTTCATATACGTAGCCTCCGACGCATTCAGAACATCACCTGACAGGACAAGGTCCCAAACAACACTGTCCTGGAAAGAGCCGGATGCACCAGCATGTACATGCTGCTGAAACAGAGACGTATGCGCTGGCTCGGCCATGTTGTGCGCATGGATGACGGACGGATCCCTAAAAACTTCTATGGAGAACTTGTGCAGGGAAAACGTCCCACAGGCAGACCACAGCTGCGATTCAAAGACGTGCGCAAGAGGGACCTAAAAGCCTTGAACATCGACCAGAACAACTGGGAAGCGACAATCCTTGAACGGTCAGCCTGGAGACAGACTGTGCAGAAAAGTCTCTCCAAGTTCGAAGAGACACTCGCTCAGCAGCACGGGGAAAAGAGAATGAGAAGAAAGGCTGCAGCCTAGGCAGACAGACCAGCGTCAGACTTCATCTGTTCTCTCTGCCACAGGAACTGTCATTCCCGCATCGGACTGGCCAGCCACACCCGTCGCTGTACCAGAACAGACACCTAGAGCGCAACTCCATAGTCTTCCGAGACTGAAGGATGCCTGCTACTGGGCCAGGGAGAGAATCTTCCAACACGCGTGCGAACTCCTCCACTTTTCTTTGATCGCGTGTTTTGCTAGTGTCGATGCGAGGCCGGCCCTCCTTTCTCGAACTGTGCAGTGTCTTTGCGCGGAGCTTCACTTTGCTGCACACCAAAGAGTGGTCAGTGTCACAATCAGCGCTCTGGTAGCTGCGAGTGATCTTGATGCTGGAAAGGTTGACACGTCTGGTGAGTATCAGATCGAGCTGATGCCAGTGTTTGGATCGAGGGTGTCTCCAGGAGACTCGATGCTGAGGCTTCGTGTTAAAGAAGGTGTTACTGACGCTCAACCCATGATGACAGCAGAGCTCTAGCAGGCGCTGGCCATTCTCGTTCATTTTCCCAGTGCCGAACTGACCCAAGCAGGTGGGCCAGGAGTTGTGATCGACACCTACTCTGGCGTTGAAATCGTCTGCGATGAACAATAATTCTCTGTCAGCAATTCTCCTTATAGCAGTACTAAGGTCGTCATAAAACTTGTCTTTTGCTTCTGCTGTGGATGCCAAAGTTGGTGCGTAGGCACTAATTAGACTGATTGGTTCCGATGATGTTTGGAGTCGGAGAGACAGGATTTGTTCTGTTCCCACTACTGGTGGTGTTATGATCTCCAATAACCTGTTTCTAACTGCAAATCCCACGCCGTGTTCTCTGACCTCGTCTGATGGTTTGCCCTGCCAGAACAGGGTGAAGTCTCCCTCACAGATTCTGTTTCTGGGAGCCTGGTTTCTTGAAGGGCGACAATGTCCGTCTGCAGTCTGCTCAGTTCTCTGTCAATGACGGATGTCTTGCGAGCATCGTTTATTTCCTGCAGGTCGTCAGAAAAGCCTGGAGTCATTGTCCTTACGTTCCACGTACCCAATTTCAGGGCGGAAGTTTTCATTTTTTCTGTTGCCTGGTGCATAGTTATCGATCTGCTTGTCGTTTTCACCCTAAACCCCATGCACCCAGTGAGGCTAACGGACCGTGGCGGGGCAGCACCTCACTGGCTGGGGACTGCCCAGCTTAAGGCAGGCGGTAGCTGCCCAGTGAGATGAGGTGACCTCTCCCACCGTCGGAAGCAGCCCCTGGTGTCTGACTCTACGCCAATTGAGTATGCAGACTTATAACCGGTAGACTGCTACTTCCCGTGTTTTGTCGACGCTGCAAAGCGAAGCTGGAGTGACCTCTCCAGAGCGCAAAGCCTGGATAAGTGAGTATGGAGGGCAACTGTTACCCATGCATTTAGACCCCCCCCCCCCTCTCCATGTGCCCCCACCAGCGACCCCAAGGGTCACCAGGAAGACAGAAACACCCCTCCCGATCACCGGCAGCAGACTCCACACTGACTCACACCTTTCACCCCTCCACCCAAAAACGGACGTAACAGAAATCTGTCTCTCCAGGAGCCCATTCAAAAGGGGAACCTTTTTAATGCCAATTGACCCCTATTATTTCCAAGCGGTACCAAGGGACCAACCGACACGCCAGGAATATTTAAATACGGGTTTCTCGGGGGTGGGAAGTCTAGGGTAATAACACAATAAAAAAAAAAAACTTTGGGGACCTCAGTCGGCCGCGGCCATGGACCTGTAGCAACGAGTAGAGAAACGACAGGCAAGGGAAACCATGGGTCTCCTCATCAACATTACCCATGGAATATATATATTAAACTCAAACGCAATCATCATAGCATATTAATAACAACGAAAAACAAGACTCCTCCCCAAATGTGCATAAATAGGTGACTAAACGAATCGTGTGTGTTGGTGCGAGTTCAACCCCATAGGCGTCACTGTCCTTAGCAAGCGAACACCAAAAGTCGCAGCTTGGCACGAATGGGGCAATTGGTCTGTTTAGTCTTTTAAGCTGTCTTGGCGCTTGGACTTAGGCGACGTCCATGACTGGGCAACGCTGGGTTTTTAAATGCCCACACAGATTCACTAGAACGTCACATGCACGTACGTGACGAACGACGAACGATGAACGGTTTGGAGGTGACACAAAACTATGGTGGTGCAGATGGCGCTGGTGAGGTTGGCACTCCTCCCGTCGACTCCCACACCCCATCCGCGCCGCTGCAGTCGAGAACTCTTGAAACGGTCCCTGCAGGGGACGGGGGGGGGGGGGGGGGGGGAGGAAGAGAGGAACAACGGGGACGGAGAGTGCCAGAGGGGCTGTTCCAGGACAGGGATGTAGAACCATCTGAGGCCGGGCCGTCCCGGCTTTTTCCTCGACGGTCCCCTGGTGACGCTGCCCACCTTAGCGAGGACCCAGGACCTGGGGCCCAGCTCGTCCCTCCCGGGCCCAGACTAAGGCTGCGGGCCACTTGCTCCAAAGCCCTGGAACAGAGAGCTATAACCCGGGCTACGATATTCCAACCCACACCGATGCTTACTAGGTGTGTAGAAAATGTCCATGTACACACATCCTCCAATACACACCCACGCAAAAACAACCACAACAAAAATATCGACTATTTCTCCCGTTCACCGAAAAAGCCGTCGTCACGCAAATAAAAACCCCAAATCCAGATTCCAAGGAAGCAAGGGAGGGAATCCGAGCCATGTACGGGTGACTGCCCCAGCCAGCTTCATATCCAATAATGTCGGTGATGCCATGGGAAAAAAAAAAAAACAACTGGCTTCACTACTCGGACTGAAAAACGTGGAATGATTTCCCCCGTGACCCAGGAAAATCTTCGGGTTAGATATCCCACAGTAAGTTTCCCTCTTTATGCTATAACCGTTAACAATTCAGAACAACAAGACATTGGAACCAATGGACAGGCACAAAAAAAGAGAAAATTTTATACACATTTTTAAATGAACGAAAAAAGACAACCTCAAAAGGAAAGAAAGAGGAAAAGGGGGGAGAGAGAGAAAGGGGGGAAGAGCGGAGAGAGAGAGAGAGAAGGAGAGAGAGAGAGGGGAAGAGAGAGGAGAGAAGAGAGGAGAGAGAGAAGAGAGAGAGAGGAGAGAGAAAAGAGAGGGGGGGAGGAACGGTACTACTGCTAAGTTACCTAAGGCCAAGGTTCCAACCCTGACCCCCTCAAAAGCCGTAAGCATCTAAACAAAGATGTGGTAAAGGGAAATGAATAACCAAGAAAAATAATAATTTAATGCTTACCCCATTCGGCTCGTGGGGGAAGTAGGAATGCACAGCTCTGCAGTTTTGACCTCAAGCCCTATTGAAAGGTGTTACCACTGGTCGACGAGAACCAAGTAGCATTTTAAAGGCCCCTCTCGGAGGGACAAACCAACGAGAGCCTGATGTAACCCGCTTCTCCTAGCTGAGCCCCCCTATTCAGAACACGTAAATAGAACTCTTAAATACTAACAGGGGAAGAGAACTCCGGCAGACCTACTAGAGTTAGTTCCCTCGCATTTCCCCTCGAGACGGGCGACAGAAAGGTGAATTGAGTGATGCGCGTAAAGCACGAGGGTTTCTTAGAATCAACCTGAACATAAACACTGGTTTCTGGGATGAACAGAGAGGGCTTCGAGCGAAAGGGAAAACAAAAAAACAAAAAAACCTACCTGACAGTGGAAAAAAGTTTCAGGAGAGGCCTTCACGCCTGTCTGGTGTCAGACAGGTCGTGTCAAACCCCCCACTGAACGTTGTCTTACTGAAAGACAAAAAGACAGGGACTGTGCACAGGACTAAAAAGGAGTGGTTACACAGACAGCCTTTTCCTCCATAGACCCCGGGGTGGAAGACGACTCAATGCATCTGCACCCCAGTTTTCTGAACCCTTGATGGCTCGAAAGTGAAATTTTGAGCTTGGAGCTCCATGGCCCACGCCATGAGTCTTTTACTTACGGGCCGGATTCTGCTAAAGGTAACTGAGTGGTGGTGGTCGCTCTCGACCACGAAGTGCCTGCCATAGAGGTAGGGGTAGAATCGCCGTATGCCCCAAACTACGGCGAAACACTCCAGCTCTATGGTGTGATATCGACGCTCGGTGTCAGATAACTTTTTGCTGGCGAGGCGACGGGCTGGAGACCTGCCCCCTGGTCTTGCAACAGCACCGCTCCTAAGCCCACGCCAGAGGCACCCGTCCTCCAGGACGAATGGTAACTCTGGGTTGGGAAGCACCAACACAGGTCTAGAGAAAAGCTTGTCCTTCGGGTGATAAATCCCTCCTCCACAAGCCGCATCCCAAGTAACCGACGATGGGAGGCCTCCCTTGGTCTTTTCAGTCAAAGGCAAGGCTATCTCGGCAAAAACCGGGTATAAACCGTCTATAGTAGCCAGCCAGACCCAAGACCCACGTAGTTGTTTCTTCGGGGTTGGCTTCTCCATCCCCCTGCAGCCGGGCCAGCTTGTCTTCCTCTGGAAGCATGACTCCCTGCCTAATAACGTGACCCGGGAAGGCGATCTCCTGTTGGCCCAAGACACATTTTGTTGGTCTAGCTGCCAACCGTACCTCTCTGAGCCTACCCGGGAGGGGCCCTCGGACACTATGTGGTCTTCCCATGAAGGCGTAGCCACAAGTACATCATCCATGAAATTGTGAAGATAAGGACTTTGGAGAGGCGCCGGACAGACTCAAACCCTACTGAAAATTGCCCCAGCAGTTTTCAGGCCGGGCATGACCTTCCATTGACACTGTCCCTCCTGATTAGTAAAGGCAGTGCCCGGGCTTGCTAGCAGGTCCCATGGAATCTGCCGAAACCCTTTTGGTTAGTTCCAGCTTGGAAAAGTATCGTGCCCTTTGGAGTTGGCAAAAAATTAGGTCAATATCTGGTAATGGTTCGGCATCGAACTTCAGGACCAGATTGAGTCGCCTGTAATCAATACAGAAGCGGATCCTCCCGTTTTTTTTCACTTACAAGAACAATGGGGGCTGAGTATGGGAAATAGCTGGCTCTATGACCCCCAACTGCAACATCCCTGGTCACCTCATCTTTGATCACCCCGTTGTTGTGAGTGAGGTAAAGGGTATTGCTTCACCCTAACAGGCTGGTCAGACTCAAGGACGAGATGCACTCACCGACCAGACATTGCAGGGGAAGGTCAGTGAGGATATCTTGGTATTCTTCGCACAGCTTTTTTAAGCTCTGAAACTTGCTCGGACCCCATGACGTGTTGATTCCACATCAGTCCAGCATTCTCCTGTTGGAGTGGAAGGAGGGGAATACCTTGAGCCCCCGGCGTTTTCGACTTCTTGGAACTCGTCCATCACCATTGGAGTGAAAGCTGGCAGCACATTCTTCTCTCCTGTGATATCTCTTCAGCAGGTTAGCGTGGTATAACTTGGGTTTACCACGTACCATAATTCGTAGTCCCAGTCTCCAACCCTATCTACGACTTTGTAAGGTCCTTGCCATGCGAGTTCCCAACTTATTCTTTTGAGTTGGGAGAAGCAGTAACACCTCGTCGTCAGCCTCGAACCATCTCTCTCTAGCCCTGCAGTCATAGTGCCGTTTGTACCGTTCCTTAGCCTGGGCCAGGTACTTCTGGGCCAACTCACGGGTTTGAAAGAGACCTTGTTTCTGAGGTCGATGAGATATTCAACCTCAGACTTAACAGGCTCTGCTGGCGGTTCCTCCTGTATCCAGGGGTTTCCTCAAGAGGCCATGGGCCCCCGGATCGTGCGTCCGTATAGGAGCTGGGAATGGAGAGAATTTCAGGGGACTCCTGAGGCCTCCTAAAGGCAAAGAGGACAGAGGAAATGTACTTGTCCCAATCTCTTGGCTTTTCTTGACAGAGTGGGCGCAATGCTTGCTTGAGCGTTGCTTTAAATACCGCTCGACCGGGCCCAAATTGGCCATCGCGTGATAAGGCGTTGTGGTCCTTCCATGGATGTGGAGGGCTGTGTTCACCCCCAATCAGTTGGGAAGTGAACTGGGTCCCCGGTCTGTAAAGACCTCATCGGGATGCCTGTACGGGTCCAAATTTCCCACAGTGCATCTGCAATGCCTCTGAGTCAATCGCCCTGAGAGCAACTGCCTCGGGTATCTCGTGGCAAAATCCACTAACACGAGCTTGTAGGCGATGCCCCCGACCGGATAAAGGGAAAGATCAGCCCTACCAGGTCTACCCCTACCTTTGAAAAAGGTTTGTGGCCACTAAGGGTACAGAACCTAGCGGCACCTGGTGTTCCTCCCCTTTGGAGTCGTGCGTGACATGGGTCGCATGTCCCACGAACTCCCTCACCGACTTACTGATCCCTGGCCAGAAAAAGTCGGGTTGTATCCTCTCCAGGGTTCGTTTGACTCCCATATGCCCTGCCGTGGGCGACTCGTGACCGTGCTTGAGGACCCCATGCCTCAACGACTTGGTTTTTACCACCGTCTAAACTTGGGTCCTACCGTCCTGAAACAGGCGGTACAGAATGCCACCCTTGACCTGATATTGCACTTTCCCACCTCGAGAAGAAGTCCCTTCTGCTAGCTTTCTCAAAGGTGCCGGGACCTGATCGTGCTGTTGTAGCCGGATCAGAGCTGCCCGATTCACGGCCAACGCAGGACTTGGTCCTAAAGGTTGTAAGACGGTTTCAAGGCCTCTCGGCCTGAGCTTGAGCTCTGGTCTCGACAGCCATAGCTGACCCCTTTGGGGTAATTCATTAGGGGACACTCCTGATTTCCGGGTTCTCGAATCTAACTGTATTGCCAATCAAAAGGGAGTACGGGGGCTTAACTAGGGCTACCGCCCACACCTTGCCGGGAAGTAGGGTGTCCGACCTGAACTAGCACTACAGGTCTTGTCTCCTTAAACTTGGCCTCTACCCCTTGAAACTGACATTCCCCGTCTCGTGGGGCATCCTGTGGTACCCGTTCTTCATCCCCGAAAAAAGTGGAAGCTCCAGTATCCCTGAGGGCTTCAACAAGGGGACCCTCCACGACGCTGAGAAACTTAGGTGCCAGAGTATGTTGTGAGGTACTACCTGCGGCACATGTATGAGGGGTCTTTCCTGGGTTTGGGAGGGACCTCTCCGAGGGGAAATACCCTGTGCAGCCTTCAAGGCAGCTTCCGTGTGTTTTACAAACATGACAAGAGGTTCTCAGTCCCCGTGGCGGCCCCCTGCCCGGGAAGCCAGGATTGAGAGTTCCTACTCTGAGAGCTAGCACTAAGACTCGTCAGGAGGTCCCTTTGGCGTTGTGAGTCCCTTTTGAACTTGCGACAGTCCCTTTTGAAGTGACCCGACGCCCCACAATAAAAACAGCCGAGTTGGGGTTTTGAGTTTTTCCTTACAGTTTGGTCCTGAGAGGAAGTAGGGGAAAAGGGGAGGCTTTTCCTCTGAACTTGGAGTTGAGGTCCTAGCGGCTTTTTTCGGCTTTGGCCCCTTGCCTAGCTTCTGCAAAAGTCTCTGCTAATTCGACCGCGGCTTTGAACGTATAGTTTTTTGTTCCTTTATCCTTATCCGCAACTCTTCGGAAGCAACATTGAGGAGCTGCTCTAACAGGAAACCCAAAACTTTAAGGGGTAACCCAAAACTTGGAGCCAATGCTCCAATGTTCTCCGCAGTCGTTCACCGAAATGGGTAAAGGTCTCATCGCCTTTTTTCCTCCCTTTCCCTGAACCTACGTCTGTAGGAATCAGGCCCTAACCGGAAATGCTTCAATAAAGCCATTCTGAAAGCTGGAAAATCTGCGCCGGTGGGAGCGAGTTGAATGCTTCCCTGGCCTTACCCTTAACAGAACCTGATAGGTGCAGCCCATGTCCCTCTGACATTCCATACATATGAGCTACAGTTTCAAAATGGTCAAGGAATTCTTCAACATCTTCATCATGCTGAAGTTCGGGCATCTTTAACTTGGGAAGAGGTTTAGTTTCACGAACCCCCCTCCCTCTCGCGAAGGGATAACTTGTCAAAAATCAGTTCTTTTAAATCCCCTCTCCTCTCCTGTTCTCTCACCCTTTCCTGCTCTAACCGTTGTTCCTCCTGCCATCTCTCTCTCCTCAATCTCTCCTCCCCTCTCTGCATTTCCCTCGCCCAACCTCTGTTCCTCCCTTATTCTCTCCCCCTCCCTCCCTCTCTCCTCTCCCTCTCCCGGCGTTCTTCCCTCATCCTATCCCTCTCTCTCTCTCTTCTTGCATAAACATCAAGAGAGGTGTTAGGTCCGTGCCTTTGGAGACAGAGGGGAGAAGTATCTCGGGAGTCAGAGGAGTCTGCAGACTTGAAGCACCCGAGCGGCCTCAGACCGAAGAGTACCATAAAGGGGGCCTCTTCTGGGCAGCTTCGTCTCTTCTGGCCTTAATTTGTTTCGACAAACTGTCCCAATCCAGATCGCCTGCCCCTATACCTGTGGGGGTTTTTGCCGTAGGGTGCTGGTGCGGTGCTATACCAACCGAACTAGTCGTCACTACATTAGTAGAAACTGCCGTCACATCTTGTGCTGCGACCGTGTCACAGGGCTTGACGGTCTAGGATCGCTCGCCATGACCCCAAATGAAAAAAAAAACAGGCACCAGGGAGGAAAGTACGGGCTGTGAAACAGGGGACTAACGCTAACGGAGAAGCCAAGTCTTGAGTTCACCCCGACCAAGTCGACACCCTTCAGCCCCCTAGTAAATGATTGTGAGGAACTGGCAAAACAAGTGCTGAAACGGTCTCTGGGCAGACCGGCGGAGCCCGCCAGAGCTCCCCGCCCCCATGGGAGGCGCCCGGACCCATTGAGAAATCCGGACGAGCCCCCCCAAGATGTCACGTGCCCCACCAGCGAAACCCCCAGGGGTCCCCCAGGAAGACAGCAACACCCCCTCCCGATCACCGGCAGCAGACTCCACACTGACTCACACCTTTCACCCCCACAAAAACGACGTAACAGCATCTGTCTCTCCAGGAGCCCAATTCAAAAGGGGAACCATTTTAATGCCAATTGACCCCATTATTTCAAGCGGTACCAAGGGACCAACCGACACGCCAGGAATGTTTAATACAGGTTCTCTGGGGTGGGAAGTCTAGGGTATAAAAACAATAAAAAAAAAAAACTTTGGGGACCTCAGTCGGCCGCCGGGGCCCGGGACCTGAACAACGAGTGAGAGAAAAAGACAGGCAAGGGAAACCATGGGGGTCTCCTCTCAACATTACCCCCTATATATATATATATTATATAATATATATATATATATATATATATTTTATATATATATTAATATATAATATTTTATATATATATATATAAAAATCAAACGCAATCATCATAGCATATCATAACAACGAAAAAAAAAATGACTCCTCTCCAAATGTGCATAAAAAAGGGGACTATACGAATCGTGTGTGTTGGTGCGAGTTCAATCCCCGTAGCATCGCTGGGCCTTAGCAGACAACACCAAAAGTCGCAGCTTGGCACAGAATGGGGAATTGGTCTCTGTTTAGTCTCTTAAGTGTCTTGGCGCTTGGACTTAGGCGACGTCCATGACTGGGCACGCTGGTTTTTTAAATGACACACCGATTCACTAGACGATCACAGCACGTACTGACGGAACGACGAACGATGAAACGGTTTGGAGGTGAAAACAAAACTATGGTGGTGTAAAATGGCGCTGGTGATGGTTGGCACTCCCCCCCGTCCACCCCACAACCCCAGCCGCGCCGCTGCAGTCGGAACTCTTGAAAACGGTGCTGCGCGGGACTGGAGGGGGGGGAGGAAAGAGGAACACCGGGACGGAGAGTGCCGGATGGGCTGTTTCCCGGACAGGGGTGAGAACCGTCTGAGGGCCGGGGCCGTGCAGGCTTCTCCTCGACGGTCCCCTGGACGCTGCCCACCTGTAGCGAGGACCCAGCGACCTGCGGCCGCTCGTCCCTCCGGGCCCAGACTAGGCTGCGGGCCACTTGCTCCAAAGCCCTGGAACAGAGAGCTATAACCCGGGCTACGATATGTCCAACCCCACACCGATGCATACTAGGGGTGTAGAATGTCCATGTACACACCATCCCCAATACACACCCACGCAAAACACCCAAACCCCAACAAAAATACGACTATTCTCCGTTCACCGCAAAGCCGTCGTCACGCAAATAAAAACCCCAAATCCAGATTCCAAGGAAGCAAGGGAGGGGAAACCGAGCCCTGTACGGGTTGAAATGCGGGCCCGCCGCACATATCCAATAATGTCGGCTGATGCCATCAAAAAAACAAACAAAAAAAACTAACTTCACTACTCGGACGAAAACGTGGAATGATTTCCCCCTTTACCCAGGGAAATCTTCGGGTTAGATATCCCACAGTTAAGTTTCCCTCTTTATGCTAAAACCGGGTTTAAAAATTCAGAACAACAAGACATTGGAACCAATGGAGAGGCACAAAAAAAGAGAAAAGTTTATACACATTTTTAAATGAACGAACAAGACACCCTCAAAAGGAAAGAAAGAGGAAAAGGAGGGAGAGAGAGGAAAGGGGAGAGAGAGAGAAGAGAGAGTGAGAGAGAAAGAGGAGGGGGGGGGGGAGGAAACGGTAAATACTTGCTAACGTTACCTAAGGCCAAGGATCCAACCCGATTCCCCCCAAAAGCCGTAAGCATCTAATACAAAGATTGGTGAAGGAGAATAAACCCAAAAAAAATAATAATTTAATGCTTACCCCATTCGGCTCGTGGGGAAGTAGGTATGAGACAGCTCCACGTGTTGGCCTCAAGACCTATTGAAAGGTGTTACCAATGGGCGACGAGAACCAAGTAGCAATGAGGCCCCTCTCGGAGGGACGACCAACGAGAGCCTGATGTAACCCGCTTCGCCCAGCTGAGTCCCCCATTCTAGAACACGTAAATAGAACTCTTAAATACTAACAGGGAGGAGAACTCCGGCAGACCTACTAAGTTTGTTCCCCTCGCATGTGCCCCCGAGACGGGCGACAGAAAGGTGAATTGAGTGATGCGCGTAAAGCACGGGGTTTCTTAGAATCAACCTGAACATGACACTGGTTTCCGGGAAAGAACCCGAGAGGTCTTCGAGCGCAAGAAAAAAAAACTCCTGACAGTGGAAAAAAGTTTCAGGGCGAGGCCTGCACGCCCCGTCCCGTGTGTCAGACAGGTCGTGACAAGTAGACCCCCCCCCCCCCCCCCTCCACGTCGCTGGAATGGTCCATTGGAAAGGCAAACGCCGATACACATGGTTCCAGCGCCGTCGCAGGAGTTGCCGAACGTTGCTGTATACAGCTTCGGACTGCCTTGGGGACTCCGACTCCGGATTTTTCCTCAGGGTTGGGCTCCTGAAGCCTTCCTAAGAGTGGGTATAGCCGCAAGGGAGCGGAGGTTTGAGATCAGAGTTTTCCTTCTCTTAGGTGGGCTTTTCGCCCAGACTTTAAAGAGCCCCATCTGCCCAAGAAGGGGAAACTTTTCCCTCAATGCACACATAATGCCAAAGTATCAATTACGCCTCAACAGTGTGGGACGGAAGTAGTGACGTCCACGAAAAAAAAGGCCCGAATTCTCTCCATAGACGTGCAGCAAAGCTACTCCATCCAACTGGGATCTGAATAGGCAATTGGAATTCAACAAGGCATCATTTAGTTTACAAACTTGACAGATACTATGCCATGTTATATCAATGCCCTTTTTACAAGATCGAACAGCTTTTCTGGCACCCACGAAATTCCTTCTTCCCTGCCCAAGTATTTGGGCTATACAAAAAAAAGCCAGCTTTCTCCCGGACCATTTGTCGGAACTCACTTCCACCGAATCTACAAACATGAATACTTTTAAAAAAATTTCAAGGAACACTTGCATACACATTTTAGTCTCAGTAATTAAATTATTCGATTACAATGATTAGCTCCCATTCGCAAAGTCTTCTGTAAAAACCCTACTTTGAATAAAACGTCTAAACATAAAACTTTCTCCGTTAAAATCGCTCATCCTCACTCCCCCCTCTGTCTACCATCCCTTTTCTCCTCACCCTACCTACCCTTCTCTCTTCCCCTCTCCTCTGACCTCTCTCTCTGTAGTTTTT